>JAQHUG010000167.1:1698756-1715700 GCA_028555095.1 Dicrostonyx torquatus
AAATATAAATACAGCCCACGGTTAAACATAAAATCTAAAAATATAGTTTTAAAACACTTAAAAAATAAGTAATAAAGGCAAAAGCAGAAATTAAGGAATCAGTCCAGTACCTATGGCTATTGGTCTCACTGCCTTCTCAGATGGAGCCTGAGCTCTCTAATGGAGCTGAGTCTGGTGAAGAAAACAAGCCCTTTGTTGACAGAACACTACTCATGCTTACTGAAGAAGCCTTATCCTTCTGAGGGCATCTCAGGAAGTCAAGAGTTTTGCCATAATCCCTAAGTCCATGAGGTGTAGTCTTCCACCTTTTAGCAATTTCTTACCTTGTCTTTGACCTTGAGTTGACCTTCTCCTCAAGGCAGATGTCAGAATATCCCTCATTCTGAATGTGCTGTCTGGTTCTCTTTCTTTTAAATTGCCTCTGTGGAATGAGAAATTTCATGACTTTCTCCTCTTCTAACGGTAGATTAAAACAGCTTGAGAGTGTCAGGAATGGGATCTGTGCACAGGGATGTCTTGTCATTTTTTTCTTAGAGGGCATTTAAATAGGGTTTCCAGCATAAAGAAGCTAGGCCGTGCATAAACTGTATGCTTGTCTAATTCTTTTTGGTGTATTATTTATGAAAGGAAGACAAGCTGTTCTTCCCAGAAGGTCTTGTTAGGATTCTTAAGAGAGTAAAAATTCTTGAATGGTGTGTGTATTAATTGATACCTGACACTTTCACTAAATTGTAGGAGACAGATCAAGCTCTGGTTTTCTGCAAGCTCTGGACCTGAGTCGTGCCTGCTACAGAAAACTATTGGGTCAATGTGGATGGGCCAGCTTAGCAGTTTCAGTAGGACTGAAGTGTCACCAAACACATAGAGAGGCACAGCGTGTGACAGAACAATGGTCCCAAGGCAAGGCTAGTACTGTACCTCAGGGAAACATAATTATTACAAAGCCATAACACTCTAGATTCCAGGGTCTGGAATCCACACTGTAACCTAGCAAAACTGTGACTAGAAGAGACACTTGGTGGCATGCTGGTGCTGTTGTCACAGGGAGGTGGCTTGGCAATGTCATTTCAACACTTGCGACATCCTCTTTTCTCTCTTTTGCAGTATTTCCAAATAGCAAATTGAATTAGTCCTCAGAAAATTATCTGCAGGGCATGCAAATGAGCATTTTAGAAGGTTTTTTTTTTAAGACTAAGAAATCACCATGCAATAGTGGCTGTTCTTATGTAGGTTGTTTCAATTGCGTCAAGTATGAACCATTACATTTTTGTTGTATTACTAAGGGATAAATGTGTCTTTCACTCTTCCTGTTCCTTCTAGATCTTCTGCCAGTGCTATGACCCCAAGGACAGAAGCAGTATATGAAAGTCACGGAGTTACTGTACCAGTTTTCCAGATAGTAACTCACGTAGCCTTCAGCACCCCTTCTGTTACTAGGGCACCGCCCTTTATTAACACTTACAGCTTTTGACTGAAGAAAATGAGGATGAAAAGCTTGTTCAGTTTAAAGCCAGTGTTTCAGGGGCAGACCCGGAATCCAGGCTGCTGGCCCCTGGTTCGGAAGCTCTATCTGAACATGGTCCCTCTCACAGCCGTCTTTCAGAGTGAAGTATGGTTTATCTGAGATGTTGGACATCAGACTCTGACTAAGTACAGAGAGTACAATGAGAAAAAAGAATCTCCAATTCTTTTAGCTGCAGCCTCCTTTTCCCCATCCTTACAGTCTTAAATAGGGCAGGGTGGGGTGAAATATATTAAACTAAACACAAGAGATGTCCTGAAATACTCAGAGGGCCCTTGTTTAACCCAAAAAGTAGTGCAGAATATGAAAGCAGTTTGTGAGATTCCTGAAGATGTTGGCCATCTTTCCAGACACTTGGCCCCTCCTGATTAGAGATGAGAGGATGATAGGACCTAATGTCAAGCCGGTGTCATGAGGAAGCAGCTGTGGAGTTTTTGGAGGACTCACTCCAGGAAGCAGGTACCTGGGGTGTTGAGGGGATGACAGAAAAGCCAGCAAGTGCAATGAAGTCTTACAGCACAGGACCCAGTGCACAGCTGAGGCTCCATTAACAGATGCTGAAACAGAAACGGACATTAAGCCATTGTGATGGTTCATCTTGGTATCAACTTGGTTGAATCTGGAATCAACTAAGGGATATGTCTCTGGACTGGCCTGGAGTGGTAGGTATTTCCTGGAAGGATTAGCTGAGTGGCCATGGCTCTCCCTCAGAGTGGATATCACCATCCTATAACAGTCAAGATATAAGCTGTTCTGAGGGGAGAGCTGATGCTTTTGGCCTGTCTGCCTTTAGCCCCTGATGGTGAGTGCATCTACTGTGCTTCTGCCACTGCTGCTATTCTTTGTTGATGGTTTCATCAGCTTTCTAATGTGAACTGAAACCTGTGACTCTCCAGGAATCCTACAGGCCTTCACTGCCAGATGGGGGCTGCTGAGGCCTCTAGTCTTGTGGATGGAGCAGTTACTGGCTTCCCAGACTCTTAAGCAGGTAGATGACCATTGCCGGACCACTAGCCCACACCATATAGGCTAATATAATAAATCCCCTCTGCAATATATATTTATTATATTGGTTGAGCTCCTCTGAAGAGCCTCGTCTAAACTGGTCATCAAGTTTCCTAGTTTCTCTCATGTACGGTGGGCTCTAGGTGTTTGCTCCAACAGTCAGAGGGTGTGTCAACTCCAGACAAGTGGTTGCTGATTCCAGATTCAAGGAAGGGTGTTGAGAACTGAAAACAAAAAGAGGTTAAGTCAGAGCTCAACTCTAGAACAAATCAGATTCATCATCGTACCAGTTGTGGTCCTTATTACTGACAAATTACCAGAAAGAAGCAACTTGCAGGAAGGACTTATTTTGCCTCACAGTCTCAGAGGATGTTGTCCATCACAGCGGGGAAGGCATGGCAGAGTCCACGGCTACAGGAGCATCAAGCTGGCACACTTCACATCTAGGAAGAGCGGGGAGCAGACAGCAGGGTATGCTGGTGCTCTTTTTATTCTGTCCAGTACCCAAGCTCGTGGGATGGTGCCAGCAGTATTTGGCAGTGCACAGCATTAGTCCTAGCACTGGGGAGGCAGAGACGAGAGTTACCATGTCTAACTGAATCAGCGAGATCTAAGATCAGCAAAAAAACCTGTCTTTAAAAAGTACGGCAGAGAGTATTGAGGGGAGATGCCCATGCTTAGCTTCTTGCCTGTATATACATGTGCCCACACATGAGTGCATTCATGTACAGACACACACTAACAGAGAGAGAGAGAGAGAGAGAGAGAGAGAGAGAGAGAGAGAGAGAGAGAGAGAGAGAGAGAACACGACAAAGTTCTAGAACGGCAGGCTCCATCTGTCACCTGCCCAGGACGTTTGTGTCTTTCCTCTCTCCTCCCAAGCACCTCACTATCCTTCCACATAACACTGCAGAGTATCTGTTTACATCACGGCTTCTCACAGCAGACCATTGGCCCATGAAATCAGCGGTCTCCTCCTGCACTCTGGATTCTCTGTTCCTACATCAGAGCTAGCAATGCACCAAAGGTCACATGTAAACTGAATGCGTGATTATACTTTTTAGGTGAAAAGCTTAAATTTTATTTTGACGCTCTGAATACTTTCAGAAAAATCTCAGGATCTTCAGAGCTTTAGTTTTCTAGCTGCTAGTTGGGAGACTACATTACACCTGTCAATTTGTAATGAAAGTTGGGAATCTGTAACCATACAACACACAGTTTGAACCCAGAGGGTCTCTGCAGTGATAAATTGCAAATTTACCCATTGTACAGGTGAAAAAATTGAAGGTAAAACACTGCATAGGATAATGTAAGATAATCTGGACCAGACTCGGGGCCTCTGGACCATCAGTTCAGTATAACTATTTGTATTCTCATTTGGTTTGTTGACTGTGACAGTGTCATGCTAGCTTGCTCAAACTAGTCTCTAATTCATGGGCTCCTGAGTGGATGGAACTGCACTCATAAACCACTGTGTTAGGCTCTTTCAACCTTCTTCATACTATATTTTGAAATCCTCAAATAGACTTTCCACAGTTCCACAAGGTGATTTCGTCCTCTGGAGCACAGTGCTGTGTTCCAGATACGGCATCTCTTCCTGGAACTAAATAGATACTCTGGCCAACATAGAGGGCATCCTCACTAAAGAGCTGCCAGTTGAGGATGAACTGTACAACAGAGGTCTAAGTGGGTGTTAGTTACTCTGAATGAATTGAGCTTGAAGAATGGAAAATTAATTTCCCTCAGCCACCGCCCCTTACTGAAATTAAACAACATTGCTCAGTGAGACAGATTCTTAGGAAACCTAACAAAGTTGTGTGGCCTACACACACACACACACACACACGTATACATATATGTGTGTGTGTGTGTGTGTGTGTGTGTGTATAAAATACTGGAATGAGACAAGGTTGGAAAAGTGAAAAAAATGCCCAGAGGGCCCCAGAACCAGCCATCCAGCCAGCAGCTAAGCAAAATGCTCTTGCTTTGGAGTTCTGCTCAGAGCTGGAGGCTGAGAGATGAGGTCCGGCCCCTGTCCCACCACCCTCACTGCACGTGTTGTCCTGATAAGAAGAAGAAGAAATGTACACAGATATCTCATTTTTTTAAATCAAAAACCATATAAATAAATAGAGAGACACACCATGTTTCTGAATTAAAAGAATTGATGTAAATAGATGTCGGTTTTCCCAGTCGGGAGCAACTCAGATCAAACTCCAAGTGAGTTGTTTGCTAGATATGGAAAAGGTTAGTCTCAAATACGTTTGGAGAGCCAAAGGAACTAGAAAAACTAAAATGCTTTTGAACAGTAATAATAAGAGAAAAAGGAACCAATGAAACCATCTACCTGATTTCAAGATTTACTTCATATCTATTGTTACCAAGACTGTGTGGCATTTTAGGAGGGACAGACAGACAGGTCAACAGAACGACAGAGAGCTCAGAGATAGACGCATACTTGGTTTCTTTCCACAAAGATATTAAAGCAAGTAAATGCAAAAAGAATAACTATGTGTGTGTGCATATATAGTATGTATGTATTTGCATGTGTAATGCTGATGTGTGTGAGTTCACATGCAGTGTATATGTATGTACATATTCATATATGTGTAAGCAGGTGGAAGCCAGAAGTCAAAAGTGGACATCTTCCTTCATCTCCCTCCACCTTATTTCAGAGTCTCTCATTGAATGTGGAGCTTACTGAGTCAGCCCAGGTTCATAGGCATGAGCTCTTCATGCAGCGTTTATATGAGAGGTAGGGACCTGAACTCAAGTACTTCATTTATGCGATAAACATTTTACTACTGAGTCATCTTCCAACCTCTGGCTTTTCTTGCTAAAAATGATAGAATAATTTACTTCTAAAGATAAAAATTAATTAATAAAAATTCATAAATAAATGCCCTCTGCGTAGAAATTATACGCTGTATTATATAAGATTAGCTCTAACTCAATAAAGGGCTTCCATGTAAAACAAAATTACATTGTGTATAAAAGATCTGGAATGTATGGGAGGCAAAGCTCTGTAACATCAAAGGTGCGATCCACAAAAGGAAGAGTTGACTTTCAGGGTCATCACAATTATGCTTCTGATCTGCTCAGCTGGAAAATGAGGGGAAATGTTTGCAAAGTACATAGCCATCAAAGGGAATGACTACTGCTCAGAACACAGGAAGAGCTCTCCGTGCAATGTCAGAAAGCAAATAATGCAGTCACAAATTGAGCAAAAGACATGAAAAGACAACTTTTAAGGGAGAATATCGATGGTTAATAAGTACACGAGAGGATGTTCAATGTTATCTGCCTTTAAAATGCAAATTAAAATCGCAATAGGTAGCATTACATACTGATAATCATAGCTGAAATATAAAATAGGGCTAATGTCAAATGCTGTCAAAAACAAAAACACACTGAGCCAATCATGCACTGTTGGTGTCAATGAAAAATAAATAGCACCGCAACCCTGAGGAGGAACTTTTCAATGTCTTCAAAAGTTAACGCGCATGCCAGGCGTGATAGCGCTCGGAAAGGAGAGACTAGGGAGTGGGAGTTCAGCATCATCCCTAGTCACTTAGTGAGTCCAAAGCCAAGTTGGCTACCTGAGACCGTGCCTTGGAAAAGGAAATAGGAAGCAAACAAGCATAATTATTAATAAATAAATAAATAAATAAATAAATGTGTGACTATCATACAACTGATGCTTCTGAACTTTATTTTAAAGAAAAGAGAACTCACATTCATAGTAAAGTTTATTCAAGACCGTGTGTAGTATTTTATTTAGAAGAGTCCCAAACTCTAAGCAACCTAGATAGCCTTCAGCTAGTAAATAGATTAAGTGTACTAGTTGAATACTACTACCTCAGCAATAAAAAGGAAAAAGCCATCAGTATACATAACAATTTAGATGGATCTCTAGGGATTTATATACAGTGAAAACAACAAATTCTAAAAGACTGGGTATTGCAAGATTCTAGTTGTATTATATTCTTGAGATAAAAAAGAAACACAGAAAAGAATAGTTATTTCCAAGATGTAATGATTAGAGGAATCATTCTATGCAATGGAAACATTCTGTGTTCTGGCTGCAGGGTTTTGTAAGACATTTGTTTCCATGAGAGAAAAGTAAATAAAAGGTTTGCTGAATCTGTTACTTATAATTGCACAGTTGTCTCAAAATAGTCTAACTTAAGAAGCTATATTAATTTGTCTTGGTTTTGGATTGTGTGTGTGTGTGTGTGTGTGTTGCTTTGAATTTGACATTCCCTAAAGCTCCATGTGTTTAGAGCTGAAACTGATGGGTTTGGGGAAAGTGACAGGATCCTGAGGATCTGACCCAATCAGCAAACTAATCCCTTGATGGATTTTTAATGTAGTAACATTACTGGGAGGTAGTCGAGAATGTGAGATGAAGCATCTTTAGAGGATATCTGTCTGTCTGTCTCTCTTCCCTCTTCCCTCTGTCCTCTCTCCTCATTCCTCTCCCCTCTCCACTTCCTGGCTACCATGAGATGAGCATTTCTGCCCATCACACTTCCACCATCATGGTATTCTGTTTCACCTTAAGCCCAAATTAGTAGATCTAAATATGAATGGAGGCCATTGACTGCATGAGCCAAAGTCTCTCTCTCCCTTCTCAAGTTATTTCTCCCAAGGATTTAGTCACAATGATAAAAAGCAGAATAATGTAGTACATATTTATGCATGTTTTATGGATTTGGGGTTTTTTTGGTCAAATACATAAAGCAGCCCCTCTGACACATGGACTGGAATAGTATAGTTTTGAGATTATATTTTTAATATTTTTATTTCTTTTAATTTTAGAGATTATCATTTAATTACATCATTTCCTCCTTCTATTTCTTCCTCTAAATTCTTCCATATACTCCTCCTTGATCTTTTTCAAATTAATGACCTCCTTTTTCATTAATTGTTGTTATACGCATATATATTCCTAAATATATAAATACAACCTGCTCAGTCTGTATAATGTTACTTATATGTCTGGTTTTGGGGTCTAGCCATTGGTATTGGATAATAAAATGGTGTGTTCTCCCCCAGGGAAGAAATGCCACCCCTACCCCCCTACTCCTTTTCCCCAACTCAACATCCCTTAGTTGCCTATAGTTCTTGAATAGTTGTGAGGCTTCATGAGCTCCCCACCATTCCATGTTCACATGCCCATTTTTCTTGTTTAGCTCATGTTTAGGCAATTGTGTGTGGCACAAGGAGGATGGCCCTTTGTTTGTCCCAGCTGCCCGGCTAGCTTACACCCGAAATAACCACACAGAAATTGTATTTATTAAATCACTGCCTGGCCCATTATCTCTAGCCTCTTATTGGCTAACTCTCACATCTTGATTTAACCCATTTCTAGATTAATCTGTATATCATCACAAGGTGGTGGCTTACCAGGAAAGATTCAGCATGTCTGATTCTGGCAGCTCCATGGTGGTTCTCTCACTCTGCTTTCTTTCTCCCAGAATTCAGTTCTGTCTTCTCTGCCTATTTAAGTTCCACCTTATCAACTAGGCCAAGGCAGTTTCTTTTTTCATTATCCAATGAAAGCAACACACAAACAGAAAGAACTCCTGCACCAATCGTGTTAGGGATATTATATAGGATCAAAATGCAGAGTTATGGAGCTCAGCCCCATTGGAGGCATCTACAATACAAATTCTGAACATAAGACTTAGGGAACGTTGCAGAGGAAGGGGTAGAAAAATTGATCAGGGAGTTTAATACGCTATGCAGGCTACTTTGCTTGTTTGCTGTTGAGTTGCCCTATGTGGGTCCTTGGTCTATATTTGCATTTGCTTTCTTTGAATAGAAGTTTTGAGTACAGAAGTCTTGCAGCTCTCTTCCTTTTCCCAAGGTTACTCCTTGGCACCTCACCATTTAATACTGTGCTGTGCAATATTTAATATTGTATTGATTTAATAATATTGAAATGATTTATTGATTACTTTAACACTGCACTATTTCTGGAAGATCAGAAAGGATATTGGCTGTTTATGTTTTTCTTTCATCCATTTACAGTTGCTAACCTTATCAGCTCTCTTCATTTTTCTGTAGGTCTTTTCTGGTTTTTGAACAGATGAGAACGTATTTTTCTCGTCTCTCCAGTATCATGAGCTCAGGTGTTTACCAAAGTGCTAAACAGATGAACATGAATAGAGTTTCCTTTTCTTGGCCCTGACTTTTAATGGAAAGCCTGTAATTGCTTGACATTAACTCTGATGTTTGCTGTGGAGGAGGAATAAAAGAGAAAAGGGTCTTTTATTTATAAATAGAAAAAAATGAGTTTTTTCATAAGACCAAATGAAGGAAGAGGAGATGGAAAATGAGTGTCAAAACATGTTTCCTAAAAAGAAATTATTTAAAGAAAAATATGACATTTTAAAAATTAAAAAAAGTACTTGGAAACATGTGTTCTTAAAATAAACATATTCTAAGAGGTCCATCTTTGGAACTGGGGAGCTCAGTCAGCACAGTGTTGCTCAGCCTCAGTTTTGATGCCCTGATTTATGTGAGACCAGACAATGGTGGCAAATATCTGTAATCCTAACATCGGGGAAGTGGGAGCAGGAGGGGAAGGAGTTTAGAATCATCTTCCATTACATAGAGGGTTCGAAACTAGCCTGGGACACATAAGCCCCAGTCGCAAAACAGATATTTACGTTTCCTGTGTATAACACTGAGGGGCAGATGCACAGCAAAGGCTGGAGAGTTCTGAATTGTGTAAGAGAAAGGCTACTTCCAAAAACTCAAGTCCACAAAGTTTATGTGGTCAGACATGGTCTTCCGGCTAAGCGTGCTGTCAGTTTCCCTCCTTAGAATTCTTCTAGAGAAACAGAATAGGAGGCACAGGCTCCTAGTTCCATAGGATTTGTTGTACGGAATCAGCGTTTACAACTCTGAGTACTGGATGAGTTTGAAACCTGTAGGGCAGGAAGTAAGAAGAAGGAACTCTTAGGCAGGAGCTCCCCATCACAGTTAGAATCTCATCTTCTAAGAACCTCAGTTCTGCTCCAACGGCCCTTTCACATGACTGCATGAGCGCACACACACAGGATTTTCTAGGTGACTATTCTCTTCATGAAGTCAATTGTGAGTGACAACCATACCCATAAAATACCTTCACAGTGAAAGTAAGACCAGTTCAGGACAGGGGCCTGGTAAAGAGGACACAGAACAGACCACCGCAAGAGATAGAACTACTGGGTGCCATGAAGACTGCATCATGTCTTGGAGGAAGAAACTGGAAACTAACCCAGAGCTAAAAATTCTCTTCTCAGGCAGTGACACTAGCTTGTAATTTGAAAGCTACAGACCCCTGGAAAGCTACAGAGGTATGCCAATGGCATGTTCAGGAAGAATCCAAAGTAGATACTGTTGATGCAATAAAAAAAGGTAGCGTGGAACATAAATGTGAATCAATAAATAGCTATGTGAGATATTGAATCAACCTTTTGGATATGATGGGCATCTCCATCTTCAGTGCTTACAAGACAAAGGGAAACGTTATGGTTCCACTGGTGAGCAGCATACTATCACAAGGGAATGTAAGCAACAGTAGCAAGGTTGTCAAGGCGTAGCCAGCGTCCATGCTCCTCGTGGTTTTGTGTGTTACTATAGAGGAATGCAGTTCAATGCTATAAGCCAACAAAAAGGCACCCAGCCAGAGCTTTTAAAAAGTTAATATATATAATTATATCACTTTCCCCTTCCCTTTCTTCCCTCCAACTCCCTTCACCCTCCACGCTCCCTTTCAAACGCATGGCCCCTTGCTTTTCAATTATTATTGTTACTATACATATAAGTGAATAGATATAAAAATACAGACTGCTAAGTTTCTTTAGTGTTGTCTATATGTATGTAATTTTATGGCTGATCACTAGGCATTGGATAATTGTCTAGGGGACTCATCCCTGGGAGAGACCAACTCCCCCTCTCCCAGAAGCTGTCAATGAAGTAGCTCTTCATCTAGGGCTGAGGCCCCATGAGATCTCCCCACTCACGTTATCCTGTCAGTTGCTGTGGTCATTGTGCAGGTTTTATTTAGGTGACCATATTGTTGATATCTCTTCTACAACACAAGACCTGCAGGGAGCATCTCTGAAGAGGGAGCAGGATGACTGTCAGAGACAGAAAAGGCCAGAAAGTCTGATGTGAGAGTCTGTCTTCCAGATGTGACAGAACATCTACAATACAGCTCTTTTAATAATAATAATAATAATAATAATAATAGCCAGGTGGTGGTGGTACACGCCTTTAATCCCAGCACTCAGAAGGCAGAGGCAGATGGATCTCTGTGAGTTCAGGGGCAGTCTGGTCTATAGAGCAAGTTCCACGACAGGCTCCAAAGCTACACAGAGAAACCCTGTCTAGAAAAACCATTGGTACTATTATTAATTATTACTATTATTATTATTATTATTATCATCATTATTAGTATCTGAGTACTTGCTGTGGGTGACCGTGTGTGGAGATCACAGGAAAGCTTTGTGGGGTCAGTATTTTCTTTGTACCTTCATGGCACTCCAGATATTGAACTCAGGTCAACAGGCAAGCACCCTAATTGCCAAGCCAACTTTCAAGCCTTGGCCAGGGTTGTAATTCAGAAGGAGACATTTTCAGACATGGGGCAGAGAGGACAAGAGAACATCTTAAACTGTGACAGTTTCATTGGACATAAAATTATGACCCCTCTTATTTCTTCTTTTGCTCCTTCAAGTTGAGCACAGGGCATTCATTTCTTGGCGGCAAAAAATAAAAGAATAAATTTAAAGAATAGTGCTTAAATGAACATAAATTAATAAGCAACAGAGACATACAATAAAGTTGATTATGTTAAATCCCTCCAGATCTTTAATCTGACATAGAAAACGAGCTAGTAATCCCGCAGAAGCAGTAGGGCCACTGGACACATGCCAGGTTTCTTCTCGGTGGTCACCCCCCAGTCTGGTGCCCAGAAAACTCAGTTGTGGAATTGCACCTTGCCAGTGCTTTTGACAATCAGAATGAGCACTGGTCTTTGAAGTTAGAAAAAGGGTTGGATTCAGGTTTTCCCGCTTATTTGCTAGGCAACTTTAGAAAAATATCTAAATGACACTCTTCATCTATAAAGTGAGACAAATTAGAGTCCACATGTCATGAGCTTGATTTGCATATTAAATACAATAATGAGTTTAAAAAAGAAACTCAGTAAGTTGGCGACCCATGGGCATAAAACACTCAAATGTCTCATTTAAGCAATGCAATTTACTGTGGAGGTACAGATGACTGATTGGCCTCCCACTTTTCTTCCTTTGCATTGAACTTCTGATGCTCAGCTAATCCCACGTGTTGCATGACTCTTCTCGAAGGTATATGAACAAATACCTATTTATCCCAGAGCAGGAACTGACAGCAGAACAAAGAAATAATTTAACCGAATCTATTTCGGTGAATTCCTATTTTTACTGGGGTTACTTGCGGAAGCATGGGTGAGGGGTTACTTATGGGAGCATGAATGAATCAAAGGCAGCTGACAACAGCACGAACCACCCCAGCATGGGTAATAGCTCACAAAAGCTGCATCCTTGGAGATCCTATCTAAAGTCAGCTCTGTGCAAGAGCAACCTCTCTTCCAGCAGTCACTTAATTCCCATATAACCCCAGGGAGGGGCCTGTGAGTCTTGGGATTTTCTGGGCCCCTGAGCTTTGTGAGTGGCATTCACTTCCTAGGTCATAATGCTCTTTCTCTCTTCTGGAGGGACTGTTTCAATTTCAAAGAGAGTTACACAGCACCATGTCACCTAGGGAATCAAGACATCTCCCAGACTGACGTAAAGCCTTTGGTAGCCCTGTGACTAAGTTCCCACAGATAGTATGTAAAAATAGAAGTACCAACAATAGATAGAAGTGTCTAGGAATCACCTTAAGAGGTATCTGACCCAGCATATGCATGCGATGGCTTGAGGCCTAAATACACGTCTGTGGTGGTTTGAATAAAAATGTCCCCATAGGCTCATAGGCACTGTTGGGGTGTGGCTTTGTTAGAGTAGATGAGGCCTTGTTGGAGGAAGTGTGTCACTTGGAGTGGGCTTTGAGGTCTCAGATACTCAAGCCAGGCCCAGTGTGTCTTATTCCCTTCCTGCTGCCTGCACATCCAGATGTAGAACTCTTAGCCATCTCTCCAGCACCATGTCTGCCTGCGTGCCGCCATGCCTCTGCCATGACTAGAATGAACTAAACCTTTGAACTAAATGTTTTCCTTAAGAGTTGCTGTGGTCATGGTGTCCCTTCACAACAATAAAACCCTAACTAAAACACCATTTTTGCACCAGAGGCTGAGAACCACTCCTTGCGGAAGACAAAGCCGGTGGGCTGAAGGAAGCCTTGGTTCCTCAGGATGATGCTCAACAGCCTCTTCCAGATTCCTTTAAATTCACACGAAATGAGCGTCCATGCTCCTTCAGCCATTGGTTAATGTTCTCGTAGCTCAACCCGATGCCAAGAAAGCAGTATTCTCTCCATAAACTTCCAAGGAAACGGAGCTGTAGGGTATACGTCCTAGAGTGAACAGAACCAGAGGCTATAACAGATTGGTTGACTGAGATAAGCACCCTGAGCTGCAATAATGGGACTTAGGTTTGAATCTCTAACTAGGGAGGTGATGTCAACATTCTGTTCAGCTCTCTGGGTCTCATTCCCTTGAAGCAGGAGGGTAAATTAGATGATCTCTGTGCTTCCTTCCAGATCTAGCACCCCACCCCTCTCCCTTTGCTGTAAGCATCATCCATTAGTCAAGGCCTTCATTTCCCTGGGGTTGCCATATGAAACACCACATGATGCAGGTCAGTGGATAGTTACATCTTCATGGTCCAGTGGCATCAGTCGGCTCAGAGACATTAAAGCAGTCTTCCGGAGGTTCCGGAGTATGACTTGTAAATTTTACTAAGAACTCTTCAGTGAGAACAAAAAGAAATTGAAATTTTAGAGAAATCAAAAAACACATAGGAGGAATATATTGGGGAGCTTAATGAGAGAGACAGAGAAAGAGAGAGAGTCATAAGAAACCAATTAGGAGACCCAAGAAAAAATAAAGCTTGTTTTGGTGTGTCACCCACCACTGTTAAGTCAATGTTTATGAATCAATGAGCTTCCTTCACTTTTTTTTTCTTTTTTTAAGGCAAAAAAAATGTAAATGTGTTCTTGGTGCTCAGAGACCATCTTGACTTCAGGTAACCTGATTCTTTTCTCCTTTTCAATAGAGATGGCAACTCATTAACTGTGTAACTAAATGAGATTCTGTTTTGAAAAGCTTGCTAAAGCTTCTTATATAAAAATAGTCACAGCTGAAGGGGGAAAAAACTCCTCCTGTCAGATCCAGTGTGTAAATTCTTCGTTTACAAACCACAATCTTCTGAAGCAGGGTGATAGAGAGATACTGACAGCGGTAGAAGGAGGGACAGAGACAATTTCAGGAGTCTGGACTGTCTCCGCTCTGGCTTGGTTTTGTGAACCTCTTAGGGATTAGATTCCACATTCCCGTGGGATAGCCTTCTCGCGAGCATATACCGGAAGGCAGTCTCAAAATCAAAACAGCTTTCTTCCTCCTGGAAGGGAAACTGAGGCCTGGAGAAAGGTGAGCAGTGCTCAGGGCACCGAGCCGCAGAGGCTGGTTGTGATGTAGCAGGTGCCGCCCCTCCTCCAGCCTCTGCTACAGCTGACTTTTAACAAGCCTCTCAGGCTCCACCTGTGAGTGTGCTGGGTCTCACAATCCCTCTAGCCAGCCTGCTCCAGGCAGCAGCTATCAATGGATTGGAGAGAAATTTCGAGGGGAAAGCTGTTTGCTAGCCCTGGCCCAGAGCTTGTTGTGAATGATGGGACACGGGGCCCTGAACTCTACTGAAATAAATGTCAAAAAAACAGATTTCAGACATAGCACTTTCCGAGGAAAACCACGAAGACTGACTGTAAGGGGCTGCCGGTACTGTGGTATAGTAGAGGAGGCAGTTGGTGAATTGGGATGGGACCATGCTCGGCTGCAGTGCCAGAGATGGACTGAGACAGGCTGGGCCCTTGAAAGTGCATAGGAGTCGCAGGGACTCCGGTTCAGCCATTGCTGCTGGAAGAGGACCGGGAAGGCTGAGTTGATGTGGATCATATACAGGGAGCCTTCTACATCGGTAGGTGCTGTGTGCGTGGCTTCAGTCAAACATGAACTGAAATTCATCAGAAACAAAACGTGACTGTATTGAACATGCACAGATCTTTTTTTCTTGCCACTCTTCCCTAGACAGCTTATTGTAGGCAATCTGGAGCTGATCTAAAGTCCACAGGAGGATGAGCACAAGTTATAGATAATATGCACATACTACACTATTTTCCATGAGGACTGTTAAGAGTCTGAAGATTTTGGTGTCAGTCCCCTCTACACACCAATGGACGGTTGTACTACTTTGGGAACTGAGCAAATTATTTAACTCTCTGAGAATCTATTTTCTTAACAGATTTGTAGAACTATAGTATCTTCTCATTCTTCATGCAAACATGAGTATCTAGAGAGGAGTAAACCCTTAGCTTCGCATGTAATAAGCGTTCTCATTTTAGTATGATGCTGTGGCAATCTCCAAGGCCAAAAGCAACTTAGGATTTATTGGCAGCTTCTACTTTGGGGCTACTCTGTGGAGTATTGTCATAAAGATGTTCATATGAGCACACACTCCAAAGCTGAGCTGCTACATCAGTGTCGCTGTATGCTTGACTTCACTAGATATAGCCAAAGAGTTATCCCCAAGGTGATTATATCAACCCTTATTGCCACCAACAAACAGTCCGTGAGACTTTCAGTCATATTGCCACAGAAAACACCTGGCATTTCTCATTCCTTTCTTCTATGTATTTCTGTTTTGCTTTGTTTTTTTTTCTCTTTGTTTTGCAGTCCTTATCATGGCCATACAGTCATATAAGTGAGATTCAAGAGATTCAATAAGTCAAATCTGAAATCTGCAGAGTAAGCCTTCCCAACCACTAAACCTGGTTGCGTCTCACACACTGACACACACGGCTTCCTAAGTACTTACTTCCCCTGTCGTGTTTCTAAGGGCATTTGAGTGTGTTCTCTTGTTGACTTTTGAGACTAAATTATGCTGCTATTGACATTTTAGTAAAGCAAGAACTGAGTCTCTTGTGTCACATAACAAGAAAGGAACGAAACCCCATGCGACCGAAAGGCTGGACTCGCTGTTGTGAGCCTGATCACCATCCGGAGAGCACAGCGGCAGAAGGGAAGCACGCTTCACTGTCAAAAGTGGGTTCTGCTCTCAGGCTTCACTTGTAATCAGCTATAAAAGCTCAGACATATTTAATATACTCTCATGAATTCTATGCACTGAACTTTAAAGTAGGGATTATAAAGTAGCTTCAATGTTTATTTGTTGATTTAAATAATACCTAATTGCCGGGTGGTGGTGGCGCATGCCTTTAATCCCAGCACTCGGGAGGCAGAGGCAGGCGGATCTTTGTGAGTTCGAGGCCAGCCTGGTCTACAAGAGCTAGTTCTAGCACAGGCTCCAAAGCCGCAGAGAAACCTGTCTCGAAAAACCAAAATAAATAAATAAA
Source organism: Dicrostonyx torquatus (assembly GCA_028555095.1). Classification (NCBI taxonomy): domain Eukaryota; kingdom Metazoa; phylum Chordata; class Mammalia; order Rodentia; family Cricetidae; genus Dicrostonyx; species Dicrostonyx torquatus. The sequence goes on from JAQHUG010000167.1 coordinate 1,714,892, forward strand.
TAAAATAAGATAAATAATACCTAATTAAATAAATGAAAACAGCTAGTACAGGGCCCAAAAGGCAATGTTAGAGACGGATGGAAGAGGAATACTTGGACACAGTACTCTGAAATGTTCTCTTGGTTTCCAACAGAATACCCAAAAGACTGGAAACAGTCTTAGATGGTTTGAAGAAAACAGGAAGCTCATTGGCAACACTGCTTGGAGTCGGAGCACTTGAACCAGAGCAGTGGAAAACCGCGATAGAAGTTCCCTCAGTTGGAAGAAGGAAGACCAAGGCCAGAGGCAGATGGTGAAGCTGGAGGTAGGGAGAGCTGCATGAGGAAGCCCACCCAGTTTTAGTGGCACATTGACAGCAGTCTAATGAGGGTTTTCAGGAGTGACACTAAAGGAAATAGTGAGACTTTTCCATGGCCTGTGGTAAACAGCACAAAGCAAGAGGTGAGGAAGATTGCAGATGTCTGTGTGAGCTCTACATAGAAGGCTGGGGCCAGGCAGTGCTGGGTATGCCATCAACATCAGTGCAGATGAAGTTCCCTGGGGCAGTTTGCTGATGTGACCCCTGTGACATCCTTTCTTTCCCTCCTTGGGGCACAGACAAAGCAATACTGAGCAGACCCAGACACAGTGATGAAGGAATCAGGGAGAAAAGTAACTCAAGGTCTTTCTTCTTCTTCTTCTTCTTCTTCTTCTTCTTCTTCTTCTTCTTCTTCTTCTTCTTCTTCTTCTTCTTCCTTCTTCCTTCTTCCTTCTTCCTTCTTCCTTCTTCCTTCTTCCTTCTTCCTTCTTCCTTCTTCCTTCTTCCTTCT
>JAQHUG010000167.1:1756845-1807405 GCA_028555095.1 Dicrostonyx torquatus
GGTATCCTGCCCCATCTTAAGGAAGCAGGGGGAGGGCGGTGGGGTAGTGGGGGAGCGGGAGGGCCTGGGACAAGGGGAGTAAATGTAAATTTTTCTTTTAACAATTAAAAAAAAATATGAACTCAGGGTCTGGGTTCCTTTCTTGGCTCATTCTCAACACAAGAAAAACCAGATGTGTTTATGCCAGTGTGAAGTGCAGGCAGGCGCTCAGAAGACAAGCCAAGAATGTTGACAGTCACTTTGTTATAATACCCAAACCTTGAACAAACCCTGTACCCAATAATAGAACCAAGCAGTGGCATGCAAAATAGCAGGAAAATGAAGGGCAGCTCCTCCAACAACTAACCATGTGGATAGACTTCAGCAAGGGACTCAGTTTGAAACCACAAGGTAGGGATTGATTGAGGATTATATCTAAAGTCAGCCTCTACTCTCCACATGCATGTGCAGGCAGACACACACACACACACACACACACACTAACATATGCCCAAACACACACATACAACACCATGTACACACATGTTCATTGACACATGCAGACATACATACACACATTCATGAACACTCACACACACATACAGCACACAGAGAGCTAATCCCATGTAAAGTTGTCTATCCCTTGCACAGGTGTATGTGCTTTGATGACAGCACACATCGGCTGGAAATATGACATGCGGTATAACAGGCGAGCTTTATCAGCATTACACCACGCTGCCATGTTTTCCAAATCGAGAATGCTTAAGCACTGGCGAGGGCCTCCCATTTTCCAACCACTTTGATGAAATGCCGCCTTAACCTGCCTTCTCCTCTGCACACTCTTGCCCCTGAAACCGCCTTGCTCCCACTTATTTCTCTGGTATCTTAATCAGTTCTCTTGCCTCTAGTTTTAGAAATTATTTGCCAGATATCGATCCGTTTCACGGGTCCCAAGAGAATCTGCTGACTTCGGAGCAGTTTCTCTCAATAGTCCAGTATGACTGATGTTCAGGAAGAAGTGTGACTACTGGCTTGAAGACAGCAAAGGGCACGAAGGCACAGGCCGAAGACACCCAGCTTCACACAGGGACCTGGAAGACATCTTCCTCTTGTATCTCCCTGAAGAAACCAACAATGCTGGCACTGATCTTGGACTGCAGCCTCCAAAACCATGAGAAAAGAAATTTCTTCTGTTTCATCAGTTTGGTCTCTGGTCTTTTGTCATAGTCTTGCCCTGGAAGACTGATAATGTGCTTTACGTTGGCATGACAGAAACGACTCAGAGTGAGATAGAGGTGGTGGTTGCACAGCGCTGTGAATAAATCAGGCACCGCATTTTTAAATGGTTTGTTTTGTTTCGTATAAATTTTATATGAATTTATTTAATAAAAACACAACAGCAGCAGCAGCAACAACAAATGGGTGTCTCAGGCTCTGAATGGTTAGCTGGAAAACTCTGCCTTGCACTGGGGAATATACTCTACATCCTCTCCATTTATTAAAAAAACAGGAATAATTGTTTAACTAAACTAAATAATTAAAGTATTAGGTGATAAATCACATACTTATAGTTACTGAAATTACACTAAGGGCTGGTTAGTGGGTCTGAAGTTGTTCCAGGCTAAACTGGAATCCAACTCAAGGAAACATTTCTGTGATGTCCTAATCCCTGGGGTCTCAGAATGTAACTCTGCAAGGTCCCCCTCTCCTGGTATCCCCACCCTCTTTTACTGTTCTGCATGCTCTTGAGGATGTTCATCTCTGTGTCCATCAGTAGGGACATAGTTCCCCACGGTGGATGAGGTTACATCTCCTTTCAGTTTTGCTTCAGTGACTTCGTGCTGCTGCCTTGACCTTGTATGATGAATGGTGTTCAAATAATATCTTTAACTACTTGACTGTTTTATACAGTTACACAATATTTATTGACCATATCCATCCACCACTGTCTTCCTCTTATTCCCTCTGGCGTCCTCGTCCTTCTCCCTCCCAACTTCGTGTCCTCTTGTATGTGTGTATGTGTGTGTGTGTGTGTGCATGCATGTGTGTATATGTGTGCATGTGTGTGTGTTTGCATGTGTGTATGTGTGTGTGAATCATTGTAGGAGTGGGAAGTAGGGTAGAAAAAAATTAGAACAAAGAATGGTGACACATTTGTATGGAGATATAATGAAACCCATGATGACTTTGTATATACTAACTTTAAAAAATAATTTCAAAAAGGACAAGAAAATGATTAAAATCAGCAAATAAAGGATTTCCTCCCTCCCTTCCCTTTTCCCTTTTTTGCTTCCCGTCCTCCCTCCCTTCTTTTCTCCCTTCCTTCCTTCTGCAACCTGGCTGTTGATTCTGTACCATCACCACAGCTAACAAATCCAAGTGATCACGAAGGAGGTACCTTTTCTCTTGGATAAACAAGAACCCCTAGCTGTCTGCCACTGGGACTGTCCCTGCCAGGATTCCTTACTGTATCCTGGTTTCTTCCTTGGTCCCCTCAGCACTGTTGCCCTTGAGAGCTGCATCAATCAGAAAGAGCTGGGGATTAGGACACAATATGGCTCAGTCAGGTGAGTCCCGAGAGAATCTGACTCCAGAGAGGAGCGCTTGGAGAAGACTGGCTCCTGCTCCAGTGAGGCCAACTCTGGATCAGGGCCTTCACAGCTCCTGACTGCCATGCTGGCAACATTGTCTTGGCTGCTGCAGGCTGGCCAGGCTCTCAGCGTGTTGTGTGTCAGGGCAGGAGCAGCAGGCACTGAGCCACTGTAAATGTTTGCTGGAGATTGGGCGACCTGGCCTGGCCACAGCTGCGGCTCTGACTGCTGCCAGAGCCTCTTCCTGGCTCTGAGCTGCCGCGTTCATTGGTGAAATGGGAAAAGCAAAGCCTGGTAGAGCCTCCCAGTGTGAGGCTGGCTCTGCCAGCCAACTGGGAGCATTTGCGCCCCTTACCTGGGAAACATATCATACACATCAAAGGCCAGAATTAATCAAAGCCACTACCGTGATCTCCTGCCTGGAGCCACTTCCATTACTGGAATAAAAGAAGCCTGCAAAAATGACTGCTCTTCCCTGAGCAGGACGTGGCAAATCAAAACCACAGCGAGTTCTTTATCATGCACGACCCTGCCAAGTGGCAATGCCAACCACACACATTCCAACACATCACCTTCGTTTTCTGGGCCACCTTCAGAGTTAATGTCACATTCCCTGCCTAACAGAAGAGGAGAAGAGTCTAGGGTAAGAAGTACTTGGCCAAGGTGCCTCAAAAAAAGCTCTCAATAGAGTCTTAGTTCATACTCAAGTTTTTCAGTCTCTTTTTGTTCTACTGTGCAGCCCTCTCCACGCCCTCAAGTCAACCTTCATCCAGAAGAGTACAGCCCTCTAACACTAGGGAGTATCTGCGGCTTACTCTCTGCTTGGTTTCACCTTCCCTGCTTTAATACACTGTGCGCACCGCCATGGGAAAACTGTGTCCAAATAGAAATCTGAATTCAGATGCAGAAACAGAGATGTGGAGGGTATCTCTTTAATCTCTTTAGATTTGGGTCAAGACTGACACAGACAGAAGCACTGACTCATGCATAGATGGACATTTAGCATGTGTGAGTGTGTGTGTCTTTGTGTATGTGTGTGTCTGTGCATATGTGTGTGTGTGGCGTGTGTGTGTTTTATGTACGATTGAGGGGTGTGTGAGTGTGCCGAGAGCAGAAGAGGAAATTGAGTGTCCTGTCTTTCCCTCTTTACTTTCTTCTGTGGAACAGAATGTGTTGGTGAATCTGGATGTAGGCTAATGGCCAACAAGCCAGTAATCTCCTGTCTCCATTCCACTTCCCACAGAGCTGAGGTTATATGCCACAGACTCCTGCACAAGTTTCTAATCCAACAACTTGTGCAAGTTTTTAATGTTGGTTCTGGGATCTAAGATCAGGTCCTCATGCTTGTACAGCAAGCCCTCTTGCACTCTGAGCCATCTCCTCAGCCCCGGCATTTGGGTTTGTACTAAGAGATTCAAGGGTACCGTAAACATAGCTTGTTCTTTCCCTAGAACCTAAATCGAGTACCTGACTCAGCAAGATCTCAGAGGATATAGTGGAATTAGAATGAGTGGACCTTTATCCCCCAAAGCAAAATATCAGTGCCGCCTGCCCAAGGACAGATGGGTTCAGGGCTCACATCATCCAGAGCTGCCCACCATCTGACTCCACCTGACCTTCCAGGCCTAACTGCAGCCAGCCTGCACACTAAGCATACTTGACTTCTTCCCGGTCTCTAACTCCCTCTTGAACTTTCTTACCCCAGGGCCATCATTTACACTACATCTGCAGAGCCCTCTCTAGCTCCCTGCTCCCTTTGTCAAATATCATGGACTGTTTGAAATACTGCTTCCTCCCTCACACGCCCCCTTGAGCCCTTGGGAGAAATGTGATGCTGAGCTCCCTGGATGCCATAGAACTGTGGGTTTCTGTGCGCTCACTTCACTCTCGCTTAGATTTTAATCACTGAAGCAACGACTTCCCCAGCCTGGAATAGTCCTTATCTCTTGTTTCTTGTGTTCACAACCTGGTCTAATTTTTCTTCCTCAGGGAAGTCTTTACAGTTCCTCTAGACCGATTCTGTCACTACATTTTATTGTCCCTGGAGGAGCCTAAGCTCCTCCATGAGAACTTCCATCCTTCTCTCTATCCTGTCACAGAGACAGCTACCTGCACATCCATGTTTAATGCTGCCGTAGGCACCCTACCAACAGAATGGAGCATCCTAGCTGTCTATCAACAGATGGGTGGATAATATAAATATAGTACACAGATACAATGGATTTTGTTTTGTAATAAAGAAAAATGAAGCTTGCAGGAAAATGGATGGATCGGGAAACTATTATGTTAAGCAAACTAATCTAGACACAAAAAGACAAATGTTGTGTGTTCTTTACCCTGAGTGGATCCTAGTTTCCAATTCTTCTATATGTGGGTTTATTGGGAATGAGTGTGGGTATAAGTAATGAAACTGGAAAGGGAACAAAGGAGTAGGAAGGTTTAAGGAAGATTGTGAGTGTATTGTGTGTGTGTGTGTGTGTGTATGTGTGTGTGTGAATGTGTGTTGGGGGATTAGAGCGCTGTGGTGGTTTGAAAGAAAATGACGCCCAAAGGGAATGTCACTATAAGGAGGTATGACTTTCTTGAAGTGGGTGTGGCCTTGTTAGAGGATGTGTGTCACTGTAGAGGGTGGGCTTTGAGGTCTCATTTCCTCAAGCTTTGCTCAGTGTGACTCTCAGTGCACTCCTGTTGCCTTCTGATCAAGACGCAGCCAGTACTTTATCTGCCTGCACACTGCCACGCACACTGCCACGCACACTGCCACGCACACTGCCACGCACCCTGCCATGATGATAATGGACTGAACCTCTGAACTGTAAGCTACCACCTCTAGCCTTTGTAAGAGTTGCTATGGTCATAGTGTCCCTTCACAGCAATAGAAACCCTAACTAAGGCAAACACATGCGTGTCAAGACAGTGGAATGGACATACTTGGAGTGAAAAGGTAAAGTCTGGGATGGAGTAGGGAGATAATGGAATGGAGTGGCTAAGGTCAGATCAACCAAAACAAAGCAAGTGTGAGATATAGTAAGGAAAATTCTTACTTTATAGGCTAATTAAAAGTAGTACTAGTAATTAATAATAATGATAATAAACAACCCCAGGGTTCTAAACCATCTCTCTCCTCACTACTAAGCCACCCCTACACAAAGTAGTGCCTTCTTGGTCCTCGCCTTTGTGACTCCAGGCACAGTGCCAGTGGTCAGTGCTAAATGACCGAGTAAGACGGCTGTAGAATGAATAATTGAAAGACAAGAAGATGCTGTCTTCTCTCTCAGCACCCCCATCTCCTTTCTCTACCACTCTACTTGCTTTGCCTCCTGTCATCACTGTGTCCCTCAGAGGATCCCATATGTATCCCCAGGAAGCAAGCACTAACCAGCACTCAAAAATACAGAAAAGCTATAATGCATTGTTTCATATGGGAACACGAAAGTCAGATCATCAGTCAGAATGAGAACAAATTATTTCCCTCAAATCAATCCGTGAAAATGTTGCATAATTAATCTGAAGAGAGAGTTCTAATGTTGCTCTAAACAAGACCTATTAGAACACTGTTCTGACTTACAATGCCGTAATAAGAGTGAGGATATATTTAGCCTGTTGTTCTAGACCAGAGGTAGGTTCTTTGGAAAGCACATCTCAGTTGATTTGTAACGCAGTCTGTGTGTTCACCTGGAAGGCATCCCAGGGTAGGAAGCAGAAGGACTGACCACTTGAGTGGAGAACACCCATCAGAATTGGGACNTGTGTGTTCACCTGGAAGGCATCCCAGGGTAGGAAGCAGAAGGACTGACCACTTGAGTGGAGAACACCCATCAGAATTGGGACACAAAGGTCTCACATGCAGGTGGCATTTCTGCCACCTTGCCTCCCACCACTTGGGGCAGCATGTTTCCTTGATCCATCAGGCACAGGGCATTTACAGATCAAATTAGTTAAGTCACAAATTCAAGGAGACAAGACAGACTGTGCAGACTGTGGTCGCAGCCCCTGAGCATCCATTGGAGAACCCTCAGGCTTTCAGATGAGCTGGCCTCTGTGTAGCATGTCCATGCATCCTTCTTCCTCTTGTCTCTGTGCCTAGAGCCTGGGCTAAAAAATACTTTTGCAGTTAGTGCCACCCTCCCCATCTTACAGGAGAACATCAAGATGACATAGTCAGACAGCTGTTAAGTCAAGGTCCAGAACCTTGACCCATTTCACGATGGATATCTCTATCACCTACCTACCTGTGAAAACTCAGTCCCAAAGTATAACTCAAGGGCTTCTGCAGGAAGGAGAGCCACACATGCCACCCTCCTTCTGCTCCTCAGCATGTCTGCAGGCCAAGGCTACAGTATTTTAGTACAAACAGTACTCACTGACTTCTTGTCCTAGAAACCCAGGCGAGATCAACTTCCTGTGGGCAGACCTTGTCTACTTTCAATCTTTTATCCACCCCATTTGGTATCTTTGTAGAAAGCAGCCTTGCACAGGAGCATGGGTTTCTTTTAACATTTAAAGCCCCAGGTCATAATTTGGTTACTTAAACCATTCCCAAGCAGAAGATACTGAGCAAGATACTGAGTGTTTTATGTATGTAAACAAAATAGTTATTGCCAAAGGAAAGAGCTGGTACCAAACTGATGAAAGAAATGCATGAACCAATATGGCTAAACTATGTAAGCTGTGACCCATAAAAGATGGTGGTCCAAGCCCAAAGGGTTTCATTCCCCCTAACTTCACTCATTCTCTGGGCCACAGTCACCTTTAAATATTTGCTTGGTAGATGGATGGGTTGAATTGAAAATGAAACTATTCACATGTGACAGAGAAAGATGCATGAACAAGCAAATACAATTATTACTTCTTTCATTGCTAATAACTTCTGAAAACTACTAATGATCATGTTTTAAGTCAAGCAAAATAATCCAAACAATGCCATCCTTAGCAAGCTGTCTATAAACAAAGTACAGCTCTCAGGATCCCTTTGATTCTATTTTGACAGCATGGTTGCTGTGCCAAAAACAACTACAATCTTTTGTTTACAACACCACCTTAACTATATGATTTAAATGAGTAAAGATTGCTTTTAAATTTTTCTACAGTTATTTAAATGCACGTCCCAATTTTCCTGAATTGTACAAAAATAATTTAGAAGATTAATTTTTGAAAATACCTGCTGAAATTTGCATACACGAAGCATAATTATTACTGATAGTTGCATAGTTCTCCCGGCCACGTGCATGCACTATTACCAATGGAAACATACCCCGTGGAATTACTGAAGAAGCTCCTGTCAGTACAATATGGATTTGTCAACAAACATTCAGCCTCACAGAAAAACAAGAGAACTTCATTGTTCAGCAGCAAAGATGTGCCTCTCTGTTTTATTTATTTTCTTGGTCCAAATATGAAAAGACAAATCCATACCAAAAGAATGTGACAGTCTTGCAATAAAGGTTAATCTGATTGCAAAGAAACTGAGATTCCTGGGGCTAAAGAGAGGGCTCAACAGTTAAGAGCACTTGTTGCTCTTGCAGAGTAGTCTTGTTTGATTCCCAGCATGCACATGTTGACTCACAACTATTTGTAACTCCAGTCCCAGAGGATCTGACACCCTCTTCTGATCTCTGAGGGCATCAAGCATGCATGTGACACACATACAGTCACGCAGGCAAAGCACACATACAATTAAAATAATAAAATAAATAAATCTCTTTTTTTGAATTACAGATTCACCAGAAATTGAAAACATCATTGAAGAGGATGGGAAGGCAAGAACTGAGAATGCTGATGGAAGAAAGAAACAAGTAAGTTTATAGTTCAGAGAGGTGGTTCTCAGTGTAGTCAGGGTTCTGCCACTCAGGAGTAGGTAGAAGTTTTGATCATGGTGTTTGAAGTGCTGGGCAATGGTCTCATTAGGCTAAGTGTTTGTACAAAGTGCTAGGAGGAGTATGGACAACATAGGAGATGTTTCTGGACTACAACTGGTAGCACACACCTCTAATTCCAGCAACTGGGAAGCAGAGGCAGGTGGATCTCTATGACCCTGAGAACAGCCTGGTTTATATTGAGAGTTTCAGGCCAATTATGCCTACAAAGTGAGACCCTGTCTTGAAAACCAATCAAACAAAAGTAACCAAACAAGCAAACAAACAAAAAGCTATTTCTCTTCTTCAATGCACCTGAAAGAAAAAACCAACTAGAAAAAAAATTTAGACAGAAGTTACATAGAAAATAATAATAGCCAACACTAACACAGCATCTGTTATGTTTCAGGACATGTTATGAAAAGAGATGTGTTTGTTTACTTAATTTGTAAAATGAATATATTCATTCATTTGGCTGTCTAACAACTGTTGGACTATTTCTTGTATTTGTCATGTTCTAAGGGACCATGAGGAGCTACAAGGGTGGCAGATCTTACCTCCAATGAGCTCATATTATGGGACATAAAACAGACACTTGTGGCATATTTTTATAAATCCGCATAATATTAACACAAAGAAAGAAATGACTGCTTTTGTTTGGGACTGACAGAAACTTTTCAGATGATAATGATAATATGGAAGAATAAAAAGGTTTTCACAAAAGTAAATGAAAAGTACATTGGTGCATTGGGCATCATGCATAAAAATCATGGTGTTCTGGAATAACAGAGTTTACTTTTAACAACACAAATGTATCCCGTTGATGTGGGATTCCCCTCTGTATGCTGTGAATGCCATTGGTTAATAAAGAAGCTGTCTTGAGCCTACAGGGCAGAACAGAACTAGGCAGGGAAAACTAAACTGAATGCTGGGAGAAAGGAGGCAGAGTTAGGAGAGAAGCCATGGAGCTGCTGCCAAAGACAGACATGCTGAACCTTGCCAGCAGGCCATGAGCCTCATGGTAAAATATAAAATAATGGAGATGGGTTAATTTTAGATATAAGAGCTAGTTGGCAATACGCTTAAGTAATTGGCCAAACATTGTTTTAAATAATATAGTTTCTGTGCGATTATTTCAGGTCTGAGCTGCCAGGTGACAGGGAAACAAACAAGCAGTCTTGGCTTGCTAACAATGATAACTAAGATCTACTTAAAACCTGAGAGGGCTTGGAAAGAAATTCTAGACACTGAAAAACAAAGTTTAGTCGCATTTTTTTCCAAGATGGGCTCTGCTTGCTGACGGCATGCTGTAACACCTTTAAGAGAGGTTTTCCTGGTTCAGAAGTAACAGAAAAAAATGCCATGGCTTTGAAATGGTGGCTTCCTAGGCCATGATGCCAGCACAGACTTTGGCTCTTTCAGGAGACTGAGCATTTAAATAGGTTTGTGAACAGAGTGCTACAACTTGCTTAATGGCAGCATAGACCTGCTGTGTGCCTAAAATTGGGGCAGTGTAAATGGCTCTCAGTAGCAAATAACTCCTCCATGCTGGACTGGGCAAAGCAAGCAGGCAGGGCAATATTACCCCTAGCAATGATGCTGCTTAGGTTTGTAAGATTCACTTAGCATTTTAAGAAGTCATCTTACTCAGAAAAGGATTACAGATATACAATAAGGACAGATTCAGAAATAAAAGACCTCTAAATGAGACACAGTATGTTTAAAAAATGTACGTAGGCTTGGAAGGGAGAAGAAAAAGAGTAAATACACATTAAATGTAATATAAAAGAGTACGGTCAGTCATAGATTAAAAGAGTAAAGATAATAAAATATAGATTAAGAAAAATAATCCATATAAAAATGGAATATACACAGAGTGTCTGGATTATGTATATAATTGTGTTTTCTTTGAATTTTTTGACTGTGAAGGAGCTAACTACAGAGAGACATTTCATTGTATGGGTTGCTAAGCTAAACCAACATATATGTTCTTCTAAAGGTATCATGACTTCAAAATTTGGGTCTAAGGATTTGTTACTTTGGAAAAGAGGTTCTGCTTTTTTTTCTACAGAAGATGAGAACCTGTGGAATTATTCCAGACTAATGTGGTTTGATGGACCAAGACCTTCTGAAAGGTCACCATGAACACCCCCAAAAGTTACTTAACCCTACAAAAAGCAGGAAGCAATTTGGAGAGAACTATGCCATATTTCAAATATTGTCTATAAATGTTTGTTTATATTTAAGGAGGGATATATTATAGAGATTTGCATTGGTATGGGTCTTGGTTTATTGATATAAATTTTAGGTCAATTTTATTATATGTATATTTCTGCTCTTAATTCAGGTATTGTGTTTGTACAACTCATTTAAAAATATAAAGTACAATTAAGAAATATAGGTTAATAGATAATTATTTATATAGTCAAGGTTGTAGTCATGTTAGTTAGGTTTTCTAGATATATAGAAACATATTTCAGTTAGATAGGTATTCTTCAAATCTTCCAGAGACCTCCAGATCATGGAATTTAAAATATTTTAAGAACTTAGGGATTTTCATGACAGTGAGATACATCTGTTCCTGACAGCACCAATTATGTCAAGAGGAAGATGGGCATCAAAGAGGCTCCTTGTGGAGTTTGCAAGCCATTTGGGCAAGAAATTGCTCTTACCAGGACTGCTTGAAGGTATGCTGTGTGAACTGGACATGCAGAACCCACAGAGAAATGATTGCTGAAGTTGGCTAAAGGTGAGACTGCTCTTCGGGGTTCTTGATTCATGAAAAAGTCTGCCAGACATTCTGTAGGATACAGAAGAAAGTAACTGACAAACTGCCAATATGGGTGGAACTATCTTTGATATTTCCTGCTTTGTGGGAAAATCTGCTGGATATTATGGGCCTGTAGTCTGAAGATGGATGCTCCAAATTTACAGAAGGACTCTGGATGACTGTCCAGGCAGTGAGATGTCTCTCATTTCTAGAGCTTTGGAAGTTGCTTGCAATGTACTTCCTGTTTACTTATGTAATATCTCATCCTTCTGGAGTCTTTGATGGAGTTGAAGAATTGATAATTATAGTTTTCCTTAGTTATGATAAAAGATAAAGTAGATACAAGTATTGTTGGTTTTTTTTTTTTTTCGAGACAGGGTTTCTCTGTAGCTTTTTGGAGCCTGTCTGTAATTGTTGCTTGATACCTGTTTTGTTAGATGTAATTTTACTATGTTAAAGTTATAACCTTCCTTTTTTATTTAAACAGAAAAAGGGAGGTGATGTGAGATTCCCTTCTGTATACTGTGAGTATCATTGGTTAATAAAGAAACTATCTTGAGCCTATAGCAGAGCAGGGCAGAACAGAGCTTGGCGGGGAAAACTAAACTGAATGCTGGGAGAAAGGAGCTGGAGTTAGAAGAGAAACCATGGAGACAAACACACTGAAACCTTGCTGGTAGGCCACAAGCTTCATTGTAAAATATAAAATAATGGAGATGTAGATAGATGTAAGAGCTAGCTAGCAACACAGTTAAGTAATTGGCCAAGCAGTGTTTTAAATAATATAGTTTCTGTGTGATTAGAAGGTCTGAGCTGCCGGGCAGCCAGGAAACAAACAAGCGGCTTCCTTACAACATCCCATTTCAATAACTACATAATGTGCCTAAGGTCTTCAGTGCTCAGTGCACAACATAGACACACTGGGAGATTTTAAGCAATTATGGAGAGACTCCATCACCAATTGCTTTCCTCAGAGACTCCATAGGGATTGGTTTCATATGGCTGATTTTAGAGGAAGATGACTTACCGTAATTAGTAAACTATGACTAAGGAGTTAAGTAACCATTGTAAGAATGAGGACCAAAAAACGGAGACAAATCAAGAATGTTGGGCAAACGTAATTAATGAAATAGACCCACTGACAAGAGAGAATGCAGGCTGTGTAGAAATTACTGAGCAGTCAAACCACATATCCCAGAATATCTGCAAGGTTTAGGAAATGCTTCCTCCTGAATGTGCTTTTAATCTTGAGGTCTTTGTCTATATTATACAGCATTAGCTGTTTCCAGAGTTTTCAGCCACTCATTTATACCAGCAGTTCTCAAGTTGTCATGATCCTTTCACAGGGGCTGCCTAAGACCATTGGAAAACATAGATAATTACACTAGGATTCATAACAGTAACAAAGTTACAGTTATGAAGTAGCATTGTAAATGAACTTATGATGGGGGGGTCACCACAATATGAGGAACTGAATTAACTGTCATAGTATTTAGGAAGGTTGAGAACCATTGATTTATACCATTATAAAGAAGAATTTGCCTCAAATAACCTATGTTGTCTAATTTGCTTATGTGAAATATATATTATATATACTTAGACCATCATTGACTGGTATCAATGAAAGTTTTATCATACATGATGAAATATATCATTGAAATTTCAAAATATTTTCTTGAGCAATACATGAATTCTGTACAACTTATCCTGAGCAGACCCCACTATCTTCTCCTTCCACGCTCTGGTACTTCCCATCCTCTGAGATGATGTCCGCACACTTGGAAATTTCCATTGACATCCTCTTCTGCTCCTTCCCTAAGTCTGGCCACTCACTATTGTTAGATCTCCTGACCTTTGACCTTCTAAACAATTTGCTTCACAGTAACATTTGTTTTAATTCTTTGCCAGTTGTACAGATTTAGCTGAATTTCAGCCCTGATTAAAGAGTTAGTTCTACTCTAAAAACAATGACATTATATAAGTTTTTTTTCTGCATAATCTTACTTTTCTCATCTATAAAATGGGATAAATAATTTAAAGAGACATGGTTGAAACCAAGTGAATAAAGCATGCCATATATCATATAATATTGGCAGATGGCAAGGAAATAACCATGTAGTGTATGTTTTTATTTGCTATCTCTTTAGTTAGTCTTGGTAAGAAGTCTCTATAACTCATTCATCATCAGTTGTATTAAACGAACAAAGATCTATTTCCCATCAACTACAAGATCAATCCAAAAACTTCATAGGACAAATAGGCTCTGAGTGTGGATCGTCCTGGGTCTGTATTTACAGTTCTGTTTTGACCACTCCTTATCATGTTCTCTACTTAAGAGATGTATTATCATATTTAATCACGTCATGTAGGCCATGTGAAATCTCTCCTACATGACTTCACATTTCTGTTCCAACACACAATATGCTTCCCTTTCTTCCATCACCATTCCTTAGTAATAAAGATCATGCTGCAGGCCTGCTGAATTCCACTGCGCACACTGTACAGATGGAGTTTATGACTTCCACCGTTTATGAGCCCAAGGTCCTACCCTTAACCCCTGGTTAGAATTCTCCGTATCGTGATCACCTCTTCCACCACAGTCCACAGTGTCTTGAACTATAGTTACATAAAAAGCCATATTTCCCAGTAGATAGTGTGCTCTCTGATGAAAGAGTCTATGTCTCTTTTCCTCTGTGGTCTCGGGATACAGGAGACATATATCATGTGGGATAGAGAGGTTCTAGAAAACCTTGACTGTTTTCATTTTCAGTGAGTTCTTTGCTTCTATGTCTATGTGAGTTTTTCACCAGAAACTTCTGAAATTCCTAAGGTCCCAAATCTATGGGATGCCTTCAGTTTTTATACTTTAATGGTTCTAGAGTGAGTGGTAACTAGTGGGAGTTGGGATGGGAGAAATTCACCTCTCAGATACAATTAGGTGCTAGAAAAAGAGTTACGTGGTTGAAAAAACACAGACACGGACTTTGACAAGACTGCCCTTAAATCTAACTTCTGCTGATTTTCAGTTGTTTGGGTTTTTTTGGGGGGCAGTAATCCAGTTTTTCTTACTTTTTATTCCCCCTTGTATAACATAAAGATACAAACAAATCATATACATTATTTTGAAAACTCAATGGGTGCCGGAAAAATGGTTCAACAGTTAAGAACACTGGCTGCTCACACAAAGGACCTAGGTTCAATTTCCTTCACCCAAATGGCAGCTCAGAATCATCTATCACTCCACTCCCAGAGGGATCTGAAACCATCTTCCGTCCTCCAGAGGCACTGCAGGGATATGGTACACACAGATATATATGCAGGCAAAACACCCACATACAAAAAAAAAGATATAAAATACTAAAAAAGAATATTCAATGACAAAATACATTACTCAGTACAGTGCATCAATTTAATAAATGACAAGCACCTGTAGTTCTTATTTTAAAATATTTGTCTTACTTTATTTTATAGTATATATGTTCCTGGGTGTACATCTGTGTGCCCATGTGCATGTAGGAGTTCACAGAGATTAGGAGAGGTGCCAGATAGCCTAGAACTAGAGTACAGACAAGTTTGAGCAGCCATGTGGGTGCTGGGAACCAAACTCGAGTCCTTTTCAAAGCAACCATTTCTCTTATCTACAGAGTCATCTCTCTGGCCCCATGCAGCACTTATTTGTATCATCCTCAGATTGCAAGAACACCTGATTTCACACCCGTTATTATGACCGTTTAATAAAACCCAACAGAACACAGGAGTCAGGGGAGACACAGAGGAATGGGAACTTTGATGTGTTGCCAATGGGAGTGTAAAATAGCACTGCTGTTATAGGAAACACAGCATCTATCAAACAAACATGCTAACAGAGAGATCATATAATCTTTTAATGACACTTCTAGGTATAGCCATACAGAGTTCAAAGGAGGATCTAAAACATGTGTTTCTATTCAAATGTTCCTACACAGAATACTCAAAATAGGCAAGGAACAAACTCCAGCCAAATGAATGGAGAGGTTATTGGACACACAGAATGGAATGTGTCCTCGTAACAAGACTACCACTCCACCTTGCAGAGGAAGGAAATGCTAATCCTGTGGAAAATGGTGAACCTTGAAGACATGGTGTTAAATGCAATAAGTTAGACACAATGGGACAAATACTATATGAAACTACTTATGTGGAGGACCCTGTAATAATCGGCTTCATTGAGACGGAAAGAAGACTGGCAGGTGCCTTAGTGGGAGGAGTGTAGCATGAATAATAAAAACCCAGAGACAGATATTGGGGATCTACTTGAAGATCAAAAAGGCAAAGCAGTCAGCCGCTGGCTCTTACCTCTACCTCAGATCGAAAGGATGACCCTGCCTCCATGAATCCTTAGGATGAGACTGAGCTGAGACCTGTCTCCTCCTGTCTTATATTTTTTCTTTAGTGCTGAGATGAAAGGTGTGCACCACTACCACCTAGCATCTATGGCTAACTAGTGTGGCTACTAGGATTAAAGGTGTGTGCCAAGACTGCCTGGTCTGTATAACTGACCGGTGTGCCTGTTTTACTCTCTAATCTTCAGGCAAGCTGTATTTATTGAAATGCAGATAAAATATCACTACAGAGGAGGTAAATGGAGGGGTTACTGTTTAATAAATGTAGGGTTTCAGTTTGGGATGATGGCAACTTTTCTAATGTGGATAGCAAGGTAGGCATTGCTGAATGTCATTGAATGGTACTCTTGATTTAAAAATAATTAAAATAGTGAATCTTCTGTTATTCTGCCACAATAAAGCAACACTAAACAAGTTTTAATCTGTTCTACCAAGGTCATTAAGCGGCTCTAGGAAAGGCAGCTGGAAAGGCTAACTGCCCAGAGGGCCATCAGAACATTGACTCCATGTTCTTTCGCATTCCTATAACCCAGAATGGTGCTGAACGGAGGCCGAAAGCTTTCATTTTCCATGGCCAAGCAAGCATGCATGCACAAACACGCACAAGAGTCTCTGGGGCCCATGGAGACACAACCTGGAAACTGGGCTTGCCAGGACTAGACAGCCAGCCAGAGCCAGCCCATGTATCACTCACCCAGAAGACAGCCTTCCATGGAGAAAAAGAACCTCAGAGTCCTCTAACAAAGAGGATAATAAATTCCGATTAGCCAAGGAAGCTCTGAGTCTAAATACCAGCTAGGCTCAGCCCCTGCGAGAGGGGACGAATTATCTGAAAGGTCATCCTGGAGACACTGAACAAAGAGCCTCGAGCAGCTGGGTCCCTTAATTTGAGGAAACACTGAAGCCTTTAGAGAAGCCAGGGCTGGAGAGATGGGAACGCAGAGAGGCCTTGTGAGCTCAAGGGAGGATTTAATAGGAAGGGAAACACAGAGACTCGGCAGGAAGCTCTGGACCTGGGCAGCCATGGCTCATCCAGGCCTGGCAGAAGGCCTCTGGAAGGAGCTGCATCTACGGCGCTAGGCTGGAGTGGCCCTTTTTGGCACTATAATAAGACAGAATGGCTCTGATCTCAGCGATTAAAGCTTTAAAACCACAAGCCTCAGGCAGGGAGTAGGCACAAGAGTTATAGCCTGTCATCTAGCCTTGTTCAGTCTTCTCCAGGCTGTGGGCTGCTGACAGAGCCCAGTCTGTCTCCAGAAAATTCCAGGGGTCTCCCAGGAATCTATGGCCAGGTTCAGCCGGTAGCCTCTTGCCTGGGTCCTGTTGTCACAGCTCCAGGGGTGGTAAGATGGAAAGCTCCCTGGGAGGCCCATGTGGCAGCCAGGAAGTGGTGTGCTGGCCTGGAGCCATTCCTTGCTCCAATAACTTCTTTGTCTAGAAAACCCAATGAAATGAGAATGAAGGGGCCATGTCACTTAGGTGGAAACCCGAGCAATTGGCCTTATCCGACACCAAAGCCACATCATCCTTAAAATGTCCTTTACTGTGCAAGTGTCACTCCAAGCCACTGAGTCACATTCCTGAGCCTTGCAAGGAGCAAGGGAAAGGGATGACTGGTGATGCCTGCCGGTCCATTCTGTGCTAACAGGAGACAGTCCTGGGCCTAGTGTTTCCTGAAGACTGTTTCTCTCAGGAGCTTCAATCGCAAAGCAGCTTTTCAAGATAGGTGTCAGTGTCCACGTTTTCAACAAAAGAAAATGACAGAGCCGAAAACGAACCTTCATTGGATCATTGAAAATCTTCTCCACAGAATCATGCTAGCCCCAAAGCAGGCCTTTCACACGTGAGAAATTCCCATGCCTTGCAAAGTGATTCTAATTCATGGATTTGAGACTCAGAGACGTTAACTAGCTTGCCAAATGCCACACTGCTCGGGGGTTATACAACGGGGACTGAGGTTCATTTCTGAGCGAGTCCAAAGCCAATGTTGTTCCCTTCATGCCTAATATATCTTCAGTTAAAATAAAATAATCCTGTGTCCTTTTGCCAACCAGCAAACACTTTGCTCCTTCGATCTTGAAGCTTAAGCCCCTTAAAGAGTAGCACAGTAATTATCTTGCCCCATGCACCAGAAGCCACAATTTACTGCAGAATGAGGTGACATGAAACAAAACAGGCACATCTCCCAGGCCAAACAGAGACACCGTCTGGATTGCACAGGACTGATGACTGTTATTGAGAAGATCTGAAGCTCATTAAAAAAAAATCTGGTAGAGAGAAGTAGGAATATCTCTCTCTCTCTCTCTCTCTCTCTCTCTCTCTCTTTCTCTCTCTCTCTCTCTCTCTCTCTGTCTGTGTGTGTTTGGTTCAGTTCCCAGTCTACCTAATAATTCCACTTTTTTGTTAAACCAAGAAAGCTTAAGCAATGGAAATGACCAATCATCTCTTGAAGAGGAATTCTATGTCATTTTACCCCAAGCAATAAAAGCTGTGCCGTCTCCCACAATTCATACGACCCAGTGGATACAAGGGTTTTTTTTTTTTCCTTCAGTCAGAACCAAATTTTCCAAGTAATTCTCATATGAGTAAGAATATTCACCAATCTAATCAGATCCATCTTTTTCTCTTGAGAGAAATGTTGCCGATTGCAGAAACATACAAATTGAGGGAAATAGAAACCGTTTCTGATATTGCTTAGAGCCTTGTAATTTCGGTTAAAATGACAGAGGCCACTTGAAGGATTACTCATGCCTAACAGACAGGAAACAGTTAAATCACAGTGACTTGAAGGGGACCTCTGTGTTGTAAAAGAATAGACCTAGCGCCAGGCAGCTCCCTTGAGCAGAGACTTGCATACTAAAGGAAGCAGTAAGGACAGGTTATCTTTAGCAAGCAGTGGGAGAAAATCTGAGATCTGAGCTCGCAGAATTATGTACAGTAGATACCTTGAAAAAAAAAACCTTCCACAAATATGCCTAAGTGTGAGATCATGCCAAGCGAATATCCCTTTAGAGGTTCAGCTGAGTTCGCACACAAGTGAAATCCCCAGAAGTCAGGAGTCCAAAAGGAATCTCAAAAGCAAAGTTGTGGCAATGTCTGCTGTCAATGGAGGTCCTCTGAGGTGATAAGGGGCAGGGGTCACTGTGTGTAATCTCAAAGTGTGGATTTTAATATGCCTGCTTTGATAGGAAATGAATCTTGGGCTGACCCACATTGAGGAACATCTGACTTACATACAGTTTGCATAAAACCACATCCATGAAGAGTAATGTACACAATACAAAGATGAGCCAAAAATGATCCGCCTGTTCTTGGGGAGACAATAAGGAAGCTCGGTGCGCGCTTGCTCTTTCTTGTTTTTTCTCTCTCTCTCGTGTATTTTATTTTTTTATTATTTAAGACAATTTTCAATTTAAATATATTTTAATCACATTCTTCCCCTCCTTCAAGTCCTTCCAGATGCTCCTTCTTCCCACCCAATCAACTTTAAGTTCTTTCTTAAGAAACAAACAATAACCTAATAAAACAGCAAAAACACGAAAGCAGAATCATGCTTAAAAAGAAAAGAACAAGAAACAAAAAAATGCCCCCAAACTGTGCCAAATAAGAGCAGCACACACAAAACAATGTGGAGCTCATCACATGTTGGTTAGCTGTGCCTGAACATGAGGTCTCTTCTGGAGTGCTTGGTATTCACAGTGTCCTTCTATTGGAGAACTGACTTTCCCCCTCCCTGCAGCTCTAAGTGACAGTTCAGGTGTTAGCCTTTACTCTAGTAGCTAGGCTTCCCTTCATTCATACATTCCTTCTTTTTTCTAATATAACAAAATGAACATATAAGAAGACATAACAAAATCTGTCACTTTGGAATTGGACAAGATAAACCAACAGAAGGAAAAGAGCCCAAGAGAAGGCATAAGAATCAGAGACCTACTTATTGACACGTTCAGGAATCCCATAGAAACACTCCACTGGAAGCCATAATTCACAGGCAGAGGACCTGGCGCCGCCCTGCACAGGCCCTGTGACGCTGCCCCATCTCTGTGCGTTTGTATGAACTTTGATCATGTTGATTTACAGCGTCTCCCTTTCTTGGTGTCCTCCGCCCCCTCAAGCTCTTACACTCTTTCCACCTCCTCTCCCATGGGACTCCCTGAGCTCTGAGGGGGGGGACTTGATGGAAACTTGATGAGTGTTCCGAGGTCTCTCACTCTCTGTGTAATGTCTCACTGTGGGTCTCTGTATTTGTCCCTAGCTTCTTCATGAGGAAGCTTCTCAGCCGAGAGCTGAATGAGGCACTGGTCTGTGAGTATAGCAGAACACCCTTAGGAGTCAATTTATGACAAAATAGTCTCCAGTTTTAGACGAATATTACTTGGTTTTCTTCCAGGTCCCTGGACTCTCTAGTCTCAGGTTCTTGTCACCCAAGCAGTGTCAGGTATGGGTGACATCTTGAGGAGTGGTTCTTAAGTCAAATCGCTTATTATTTGGTTACGCCCACAAACTTTGTTTTATAGCTTGCCACTATTACCCTACCAATGTTGCAAGAAGTACAGCATTGCAGGCGAAGGGTTTGCGGGTGGCCTGGTGTTTGCATTTCTCTTTGGATAATGTGGAGAGTATCTTCCTGCACCACGGATTTTGGAATGTAGGGGTGAAGGCTTTAAGTAGACACAAGCGCTACATCTCCATGCCCAATATAGCTGTTGTCTTCAGCAATGGGATCCTGCTATCTGTTTCTGGAGAGTAACATAGAGTCGTGGCAACAGCCTGACTTACTTGAGGATTCCCATGGTGCCTCATTAACCAAAACTTCAGTTAGGTGTAACCCAATCCTGGTACTGGAATCTTTATTGGGTGACAGGAGATGGCCAACTAGGATTCTGTCTCCCCATTATTTGGCAATTTCATTTGGATTATCTTCACCTATGTTATAGGTTTCTATACGACCTCTCAAATCCCCCTTAATTTTAGCTGTTTCTCCCTGTATTCCCTCCCACAAAACCCTTTCCCATCCCCACTTGACACCATCATTCCAGTCCCCCCTTCCATCCATATCTACTTTATTCCCCTTTCCTAAGGAGATCTCCCTGTTCTTCCAGCCCCTTATTCTTATCTATCCCTATCCTCTGCAGCTCTGTAGATCATAGTTTCGATATCAGTGATTTAACAACTACTACCAACATATAAGTGAATACATACCGTATTTGTCTTCTTGGATCTGGGATACCTCACTCGAGATTATTGTTTGTTTGTTTGTGGGTTTGTTTTCTAGTTCCTTCTATTTTGCCTACAAATATCATGATGTCAGTACTTTTGAACTGTTGAGTAATAGTCTATTGTGTAAACTGCATTTTCTTTATCTATTCTTCCTTTGAGTGGCATCTAGATTGTTTCCAATTTCTGGCTATCATGAAGAGAGCAGTAATGTACATGGTTGAGTCTCTGTGGTAGGATGAAGTGACCTTTGGGTATCTTCCCAAGAGTGGTATGCTGCATCTTGATTTATCCCCATCTTCCTAAGGAACCACCACATTGATTCCCATAGTGGCTGGATGAGTTTGCACTCCCACTAGCGATGTGTGTATTTCTCTCACTCCACATCCTCACCAGCATGAACCTCAGCTCTCTTAATTGGGTTGCAGGTGAGACATTAATGCCCTGAAATGTGTAGCCAATACGGTGTACTTGTGTTGGATTTCAGCTTTAATTTGTAGTAATTTATAATTTATCTTCCGACCAGCTAGAAACCAAAACATTTTATAAAATAGATATTAGGTTTCTAATATACCTGCAATGACTAAAACAAAGCAAATACCATCACTCATGTGTGAAAATATTTTAAGTCAAACATGAGCATGATTCTCACATTAAAAACTCTTGCAAGGTGAACTGTCAGCATGGGAAAAAAACCATGATTAAGCAATTTCACAGGAACCATGGAAGTATAATAAATTGTTTAATAGTATAAAAAAATTGTAAAGAATAAGACACTGGAAAAAGACATATACAATAAAAAAGAATGAGTTAAAACTTCTAGAGATGAAAAATATAGTCATTGAAATAAAAAATTCAACGATCTGGAGCTAAAGGAAAGCCTTGAGAAATAAATGGTGGACTAAAGGTCATGAGTTGAAACCACCTGACATCACGGAAAGAGAGTGGAGCTCTGAACAGCGTAGACAGTTCCTACAGACATATGCATCAAATAAAAAGCAAGTGCTAGCTCTTAGGAACTGCTCCTTATGTACAATACGCCATCATAAATGCAAATTATGTCATCTAAGTCTTGTAATAACTCTATAAGGTAGAATCTAGTCTCTCCGCTGATGATAAAGAAGCAGAGGGAGGAAGGCAAGTTTCTCACGCACGTGCACTCACACACATGCAAACACACACATATTTACACATGTACACACACACACACACAAATACAAACATCAATAATTATAAGGTCTAGGAATCAAGTCCGGGTCAATTTCAACCCAAAAAGCTTCTTTAAAAAAAACAATAACTTTTGCTGTTTAAGCTAAAATCTAATTTTAATCAGGTGCGTAAGCTTACATGGCCTGACCATTGAGAGAATATTTTATTCTTTATGGAGCCTTTTACAAATATATCTTATAGCTCTCTTTCATGGCAATAGTTGATCTACAGCTCAGACTGTGGGCCAGAGGATTGTGGACTTGAAGGATTAAACAAGTATCTGATTTCAGAACATGCCTTCAGCGAGCCCAGATGTTTTCTAAATCTGGGAGACACGGGCAGATGTTAGTGATCTGACCTGTCACGGAAGAATCTAGAAAGACAGAAAAGTGCTAGAAGTTTTAGATGACTAGCAAAGCATCAGAATGTAGTGGCTGGGGGCTTAAGCGAGATCAGTGTCACCTGATCAGTCTGAATGAACTCTGGCTCAGGAATAAAAAATGTTCTTTTTTTCCCCTCTTATTCTCTAATACTTCTGACTGTGGACCAGCAGCCTGAGTCTCTACAGCCAAGAAGCCATCAGACTCCTTTCATGATAGGCCCTGCCTAGGCTGTGTCTCTAGAAGTTTATAACAGGTGACAGCCTGTCATTAACACCTATGGCAGTAACACAGCTAGCAAAGTAGTTACGCAAATACTAAAGTTGACTAGAAGCATTTCAAAGAGTAGGTATTTCCTATTTCGTGGTGGCTACTTCCTAAAAAAATAAATCTGGACAGCCACGGAGAATCTCTTAGGAAAACCACAAATCACTGTGCAACTTGCAGGAAAAGATTATGTTCAATAACTTAAATATATCGCATATGAAGGAGAGTAAAAAGACATTTTTAATAATGTATGGTGTGCAAGAACAGTCCAGTGGTGGCAGGGGCACACACCTTTATACCAACACTCAGGGGACAAAGGCCAATGGCTCTCTGTGAGTTCAAGGCCCGCCTGGTCTACAGAGTAAGTTCAAGGACAGCCAGGGGTACACAGAGAAGCCTTATCTCCCAAACTACTACTACTATTACTACTGATGATGGTGGTGGTGGTGATAACTTATGCAAGAAACAAGCCAGTCAACATTGAGAATCGGTTGGGGACAGGGGCACACCAACACCGTCCCTAGTTGAAGAGCTCTTGACAGCTCAAGGATGCTAGGGGAAGAAAATTCAGTGTTCCTCAAGAGTGTGGTCCCTAGTATGTTCATGATGTTCTATAATTATAAGTAGTACTAACTGGACTCAGTGGGTTATTTCTTTAAAAAAAAATATGTGAAATTGGGAGGTAAACATGGGGAAAGTGGATATTGAAAGAAGTGAGAGCAAATATTATGGAAATTTATTGTGTGTATGAAATTCTCAAAGAATAAATAAAATATGTCATTAAAATTGTTATTGGGTGCTGGAGAGTTGGCTTAGAGGCTAAGAAGATTTGGGGCTCTTGTAGAGGACCCAGGTTCCATTCCTAGCACCTATGTATTGGCTCACAACTGTCTATAATAGTAGTTCCAGGGGATCTGATGCCATCTTGTGACTTCTCTAGGTATCACATACAAGTGATGCACATACATACAAAATGCAAAATACACACATAAAATAAACCAAAGCAGGTAAAATGTATATTAATACACTTCTTCCTGACTTGGATATTGGATCTTGGATCCAATAACTAAAATATTTATGATTAACATGGTCACACACACAAAAATTATTTTTAAAGTCTTTCAAGAAGTAATTCTTAAAAAAGAAGAAGTAATTCTCACCGTTCTCTGGGGTTGATCCCATCAACCTTAAGGAGTATGATTACAGGTGGAAAAATGGAAGTAAGATTAGTGAATGGCAATTGCTCAAGCTCTTATAACTTATTAGGTGACCCCCGGATCCTAAATTCAGAGTTCTCTGAGATTCTAAGTTCCAGAAGCTCCCTAATATCTGTTGGTACCAAGTGGGTAGGTGACTTAAAGAAAGTACACAAGCTACGGCTTAGCTAGCTCTAATATGGTGAAACTAAGAAAGAATACATTTAAGGTGCTACCTGACTTTATGCCAACACCACCAACGACCAAATAAACTTAGGAAAATGCCCCCATTAGTTCACTGGTCCAAAAACCAGGAGGGAAAACATTTATCAAACTATGATTGGAGTCACAAAAAGCTGGCACTTTAGTGTCCTGACGCTACATGAAGACAATGAGTAGTTCCTGGAAATTTACTTTGGGGGTTTGTGTAGTAGGAAGAATAGGAAATGCAGGGTGCCCCCGCCCCAGTCCAGGGAAGAAACAAGCTAGTCAGGTGCCACATGGCCATTAGACAGACAAGCAATGAAAACTCAACTTCAGCTTAGAGCACCCTTGGCAAGAATGCATGATATTCCTAGCACCTGGCCAATGGAGAGATCCCGGGATTTTCAGGAAGAAATAGAAACAAGTTCTGAGGCAGCACAGTGGTTTCAGGATTGGATAGTGGAATGACACCTGCCTGGGTTTTGCTGTGAGTTGAACTATTTAATAGTCATGCGTCCCCCCCTCCCAAACAAGTAACCTGATATTTCTGTGCCTCAATGTTCTCATCAATAAAACTGGGCTAGTAACATTACCTCCCCTATAGGACTATTTTGATGGTCAAATGAATTTATGAGGTTCACAAATTTAATATAAGTCATTGGCAAAATAGATCAAATACCCCATTAATAATTTCTCTTTCTTTCTTTCTTTCTTTCTTTCGTTCTTTCTTTCTTTCTTTCTTTCTTTCTTTCTTTCTTTCTTTCTTTTTGAGACAGTACTTCTCTGTGTAGCCTTTTCCAACCTGGAACTGGAATGTAGAACAAACTGGCCTTGAACTCAGAGATACACCTTCCTCTGCCTCTCAAGTGCTAGAATCAAAAGTGTGTACCACCACTGCCAGGTTCCCATTAACAATTTAAAAAAAAAATGGTTACTACTATTATCTCTCTAATGATGCCATCCAAGAGCTGTCAAGGAGAAAAGAGTCAATCTTGTAGAGTTCCCCCTAATTTCAAAGCCCTTGGAAATCCCGCCTCAGCGCGAGTGAATCTTTCACTTGTATAAAGGGCCGTCATGCCTGGAACATTTGACGAATATCCAAACTAGCCTCAGGGATTAGAAATGCCTTTAGCCCAGATCCTTGATCATTGTCCTCTATTTCCTTGCTATGCCATTCAGAGTAAGTTACTTAGTATCTTAGACCTCAGCTCGCTCACTCCTTCAGAACACCTTGATGGTGTACAAGTGAATGTCTGTGGATGTTCTACAGTACTGGGCCTGTAGAAAGTATGTAGAAAACATTATTCCCCACCCCCATAACTCAAGAGAAGCTATGACAACAGGACTATTCTGGAATATATTCATTTAGTCAACATACCCTGAGCGTCACAACTCCATGAATAAAGATGAGCAAAGCATGACCTCCATCCTAAAACTGCCCCTGCTCTGAATGAAGAGATAATAAATAAGCAAATAAGGCCATGCTGTTGAGTGTGGCAGTAACCAGTGACCTTTGTCAGGTCATAGATGCAGCAAAGGGCGACATCCACACTGTAGCAATTCGAGAAGCAAGCAGAAGCAAGAGACAAGGAGACCGCCAGTAGTGATCAGTCCTAAGAAACAATCTTGGCCTCTATTTCCATCCATAGAAGTGAAAAAAAAAAAAAAGAACACAGAGACCTGACCTGAGGCTATCAGAGGTATTTGTGTGAATTCATTTAGTTGAGACCATGTTTATAATGAGAAAAAAAATTAGACATCAATGCAGCAAAGGCAGCCATCACACAAGTCCGGATGAAACTCCCAGGGCGTGCTAACAGACAGGGATGCGGATACCAGTGCTTTCGAGTGGTGGGTCTCAGTGGATACAGGGACAAAGGGACAGATCCACAAGCTCCTATTCTGGGAATTCAGCCTTCTCTCAGCAACTCCAAAGGGATTGAAGTTTAGAGCTCTACTGTCACCCACAAAGACAACAGGAGCCCTCAAACTCGTCCCCTTTGGAGCAGAGGGTGCCCAGAGGAACACTGACAAGCCACAACCAAATCTGTTTCTTTCTTCCCTTTTGTTTGGTTGCTCCTTGGGAACGGGCACAATTTGCATTGAGGTTCACACAAAGCCAAAGAGCTCCAGCGTCAAATGGAAATCCAGCAGGCTCTTCCCAAGATGTACTGTTCCTTTTGTACAGGCTGGCGACTTGGGAGAGGGGGCCCAGGACATAAAGACTGTGTCTCTTGGGAAGCACACCCAGACAATGGTCTGTGTGTGAAAAGGGGAACAGATTAACCAGGACCAGGCTATCTCCCACTTGCTTTTCTTAAAGAAAGACTCTATTACCAGCAAGCAAAGCACACACAAAAACAATACATAAGCTAACAGAGTACTGGCTTTCATATACTCAGAAATAACAGAACACGGACAAGCTACAACTTTCCAAATCCCCTCAAAAATCCTTTGCAGGAGCAGAGATAGTCTGGCACATCTACACTCTTTGTTTAATGCATTTGTGCTTTTGTTTGATCAAGGGGGCAGCAGTCTAACTCATTATATTGGGGGAGCTGCATTCATTCCTTTGTGCTTCTTTTTCTTCTTCTAATCTTTATTAAAATCAAAAGAAGAGCCACTCTAATCCTTCAAACGATAATTTATTTCTCAACCTACAAAGTCAGCGTCTTCTCCATTATTTTAAAAACAAATCAATGCAATGATTTTAATTAAAAATGAAATGAATGAACCAAAAACAACACACACACAAAATAAAAAACCACCAGGCATTTGTCAGATCAACACACAACTTGTTTACAACTTAATGGGCATCAGGGTTCCTGGTGATAAAGGATTTTAATGCACTGGAATGTTTCACTGTAGTTGGTAAATTCTCTGGACTTTCATTTGAGTCTTTGGAGAGCTAAACACTCTAGAAGTCTCCTAATGAAACGCTCTGACCCTGGGAAATTTTATGCTTCCAAATGTGCTTCTGCCCATCCCCCAGCCTCCATCTCTGCCAGCCGCCTCCTTGGCTAGAAGATTCAGTGGGTTCTATTTTAGCTGGGGTTATTCATCTCAGATAGCAAAGCAGGTTTGGTTTCTGAACAAGGAGGAAAAAAAAGACTCTGTGTTAAGGAGACAAACTTCGGCCTGCCCATTGGTAGGTGGAGTTGGTGAGATTGGAGGGTGGGCTTTAGAAAAGCAGGCAGAAGAGGAAACCACTTGGAAAAGGAGACAGATACCTTCTGCCTCACGAAATGCTTTACTGAAGGGACACTTGCTGGAAATGTAACTTGAATATTCACATTCATTCAATGTATATGCATTGAACACACTTCTCGAGAAGCTACTGAGGTCAAACAATGATGCCCAGAGATTAGATTTCAAGAGCTGCTCTTTCAAGGGGTTGACTGCAGTTCCGTGCTCACCCAGCAGCACACCTCCCCACCCCGCCCCGTTGTGGGGCAGGCCTTGAGAAAGAAGTCACACAGAGTCCAAGTACGTGGTTCAGTAAAAGAGGCAAGGAATGTGCTTAGGGCAGTGGCAGGCATGGATGCTAATTGCTGCCGAGAGGGCCACCCCAGGAGAGGCATCTTCCTAGGAGAGGTCTCCACCTGGAGACTAGAGTTTAGTTACAGGGAACGGGGTGGGGGTGGAGAGCCTCAATGAGCTTAGAAGAATAAATGAGACCTGAGCATCTGGATGAGAAGAAGAAGAATTTCCTGGCAAAGTATCCATCCTGGGACAACAGGTTCTGAACCTTAAAGAGTATGCACAGCTCAGTGTGACTGAAGATGTGAAAAAATGTGCATGGGTGGGGGAAGGAGATGAAGTGGCATTTCTTCTGGCTTCCTATGTATCCTTCTAACATTAAGTAAAGCCTTTTCAAGAGACCTTGAAGAGCCCCATCTGGACTGGTTGGTATAAGAATACCCATATAGGCTCATCTATTTGAGTGCTTGGTCAGTAGGGAGTGGAACCACTTGACAGGGACTAGGAGGTGTGACCTTGTTGGAGTAGGTGTGGCCTCATTGGAGGAAGTGTGTCATTGGGGGTGGGCTTTGACTTTGCAAATGCTCACGCCAAGCCCAGTGTTTTTCTCTTCCTGCGGCCTGCTGATCTGGATGTAGAGCTCTTGGCTACCTCTTCAACACCATGTCTGTCTGCGGGCTGCCACGCTTCCCACCATGATAATAATGGACTAAAATGAAACTGAAGGTCACCCCCAATTAAATGTTTTCCTTTGTACTAGTTCCCACGGGTCATGATGTCCCTTTACAGCAACAGAACATTTACTAAGATGTCATGTAAGTCCGAGGGACTCTTCTAAAGTATACTACATGCCACTCATTGGTCCCCCCCCATTAAATTGTGCACATCCGATCTGCTAGCTTTCCCTTCCTCTGTGTTCAGAACCACAGTGCCTTTAGAGGAGGGGGCCAGGGTCAGGGGCTTGGATTTCCAGAACTAAGTTAGAATGAGACATTAAGACACTATTGTGTCAAAGTTAAAAAGAAAAACAGAAAGCACATGAATTTAGTGAGTTTGTTCTCAAGCTCTGTGTGGGTCCCTAAATGGAACATTTCAGCCTGCTGCTCTGGTCCCCCTTTAGGAATAAAGAATACATCATTGCATAAATAGATTTATGATGACAGAGAGCCTCCCAGTCCATCTCAGCTAAGTAGAATCTGAGAGAAGGTTATATGAACCATCCAATGACTCACAGAGAGTGTATGAGAGTGTATAAATGACTGGTCTTCTCAACCCATCATTGGAAAGCTCTCTATAGCCATCACCTAGCTTTGTAACTCTCTGTAGGATGGGCAGGAATAAAAAAGCAGCAAGACCTCTCCCTTTACCCAGTTCTACATTTGTCTCTCCTCTTCCAAAGAGGTTAATCTCAAGAGCCCACCCCAAGGGGTTTCCCCCATGCTGTCCTCTCTGTCAAAGTTTACTTCTGAGAGTACTCGGTTTTCCACAGTTCCTTAAGGGACCAGCGTCAGGTTATCTACAACTGACTATCACAATCTCACATAGGATGCCCAAATCACCAGACAGACAAACAATCAAAACAGAACTAGCAAATTAAAAACAGCGTTTAGTTTCACTAACTTCGTACTTCCACAGTATTCGGGACACAATAAAACATTATCACAGATCTTTTGGAGAGCAGTTCAACAGCACATATCAAAAATGCCAGAACATTCTGAAAAAGGAGTTTATTTCAAAGAAATCACAAGAAGGATTACTTTTATTCATAATGCTTTGGCAGCATTAACTTGAGAAAATGAAAATGTGCCTCAGACTACCTGCTCAGTGCTAGGAGAGGTGAAAGACCATGGCAAAAACCACAAGCATGCAGGCTAAAATGAAAGATGAGGCCAGGGGTATCATTTTAGATGAAAGGAACAAAATTTTTAAAATGCTTTCTGAAGACGGTTGACTAAAATTGAAGTGGGTTCAGAATAAAAGTAAAAGAAGAGAACCCAAAAATGATTTGGATTGACCAATTTTCTTCCGAATTTTATTCAGTGTCTTTATAATTTTTCCTCTTCATAATTTAAGAAGTCATTTGGATGATTTGACATCCAGTCTCCCTACCTGAGAAAGAGGGGAAGGAAACCTCAGCAGATCTGGGTGTGACCCGTATGTAGCCTTCTGAGGCAGATTCAGGGAGTGAGATGGACAAAAACCTGTGCCATTTACTCCCTGAGCCTTGCTTCTATAAAAAGAACTAGTCATCCAATTTATAAGGGGGATCCATGACTTGTTATAATAAGTTTGTGTTAGCCTGCTCAGGCCAAAATGAACAACCAGGCTACTGAATGTGACTCTCTAACAACCTTGTTTACCACAGAAGTAACACCCCGGTCTTCACAAGAGACCTTCGGTAACCCTCTTACCTGTGCATCATAGGCTCCTGTTTCCATCTTGTGTCATGGTAACTGGTATAGGTGTGCTTCCAAGACTTTCTCGCACCCACGGTGCCCCAATTACCAATGAGAATTATCATTGCAGTTTTTAGTAGCTAGGTATTTTAATCTGTGCTGCGTACCATGCTAAGTTTGTATTTACCATCTCCAGACCTTATAACGAGCTAATAATTAATCATTATTATTCTTATAAGATGACAAAACTGGGCTCATGGATATAAAACTAAAAAGTACAAAAATTAAAATGCAAACCAAGTTTGCAATCATCAAAACCGTTTGGTCCTAGAGATGTCGCCATGCCAGACAAAAGCCAGTCTTCTTCTGAAGGTCATTTCAGGACAGTGTCTTCTGTAATTTCTCTATAACACACACATACCTCTATAATTCTTGGAGACTTGGCCCCTGCCCTGCGCAGCATTTGTTTTAAATATGTATCACACTGCTTAGCTTGTCCTCAAAATGAGTAGCTCGCTTTTCCTTCCTCTCTCTGCACCTCTTTATACAAGGAAATTAGTGACCCCCAACAGGTGCATGACAGAGGCCAAGGGAGAGGACGAGCCAAACAGGGAAAGGACTCTGTGGAAGTGATGCCAGCTTGTGCCCCCAGAACTTGATGGGAATGTCCTGTGGAATTTGAACTGTGGAGGCACAGCCAACAGGGCTGTCTGTTTAGTCCTTTCTGCCCCCATGTAGCTGCCTCAGGTAATTATCATAGGTTAATCAGGTCAACAAACTTGCTGAGCACTGACAAGCTAGGCAGTCTCAGGTTTGCTCCCTGTGGGTGAGGCCAAGAGGGCCGCCTGAGGGATCAGACACAAGTCGGCTGTGGCTGAGAAACCTGTAGGACCCAAGTTGCCAGACTACTGGGTGAAGACACACACACACACACATACACACACACATATACACACACACATATACACACATATACACACACACACACACACACACACGCATACACACACCCACCATGTTCTTTCTCCCTCGCAAACTCTCTCTACCTTTTGGGGTTTTTAATTGTTTGCTTTTAGTTTTTAAAACTAAAATGTGTTTAACCTCATTTTCTTTTGTCCTTTCCCTGCTTCCTTTCCATGGCATGCATGACCCCTTGCTCTCTCTCAAATTCATGGCCTCTCTTTTTAATGGTTGTTGTGTGTGCTTTCCTAAGTAAATAAATACAAATTATTCATATAATGTTGCTTGTCTGTGTATGACTTCAGGGCTGACTACTCGGGTTTAGACCACCAATTTGAACTGCTCTTCCTTAGGGAAGACTATTTCGCTTACTCTGCATTTCCTAGTTGCCTATAGTTCTTTGGGGGTTGGGATACTGTGAGCTTTTCGCCTGCCATGTTATCATGTGTACCAGTGACTTCCTTGTTCAGGTCTAATTTACGTGGACATTTTGATGAGACTTGATAGGTGCAGATCCCTTGGCATTTCTAGGAGATACTGCAGTCGGATTGTTCTTTGGGCCGCCAGTTCATTCCGGCAATGCAGAGACTCATTATTAATTAAAAAAAGCTCGGCCTTAGCCTAGGCTTATCCACTTGCTCCTATAACTTAAATTAACCTATATTTTTAGTAATCTATGTTCTACCAAGTGACTTTTACCTCTGTTCCATGCTGGGTGTCTGACTCATTCCACTTCTGGATGGTCTCTCCGGTGTGCTTTGATTATCCCCTCTTCCTGTCTGCCCGGAAGTCACACCTCTCTCTCCTGCCTAGCGATCAGCCATTCAGCTTTTTATTGCATCAGTTGCAGCAATGCATCTTCATACAGTGTCCACATATCCCACAACAAGGTGCAATCTCTCAGCAGACGTCCTGTTCCTTCAGCTCTTACCGTCTTCCCGCCGCCTTTCCTTCGACGGTCCCGGTGCCTTGGGTGCAGGTGTGCTGTAGGTGTCTGAGTTGAGACTGGGCATCACACAGTCACTTCTCTGCCTTTTGATTGGCTGTGTTTCTGCAATGGTCCTCATCTGTTGCAAAGAAAAGTTTCTGCGGATGAGGAGTGAGAGCTCTACTGATCTGTGGGCATCAGGACAAATATTTAGGATGTAGTTAGGAATTATGCTCCCTGAGTAAAGGGAATGTGGGAAAAATTGAGGGGAGTCCTTTCCTATCGATACAGCCCATCAATATTGGTGGCCCATTCTTTTCATCATTGTTATCGTAGCCGGACCTTAGTTTCCATCGCTACCAGTAGGAGCCTCGGCCAGGAGCCTGGCTTACATACTAGACAATTGTAAGAATGCCTCAAACCACTGCTAAATTAGAAGCAATGGGGAGCTAGTGGTTAGGTAACTCTGGGGAAGTTGGGTTTTGTCAGCGTGTGTTGAATTCCTTCCAGTCGTTCACATCAGTCATCCTTAAGCCCTTCAGATACCCGGAACCTCTCTGTCTACTAAAAAGAATGGAGCTATTAATGTCCCTCGCAGAAGAAGAAAGAATAGGCTTCTGTGAATGTGGGTCAGGAAGCACCAGGGAGGTAATGACTGGGTCGGCTCCGCGTTCTCCGGCCCTCCTTGGTCCTTCCATGAAAGTCTTCTGTCAGGAACCCTGCCTGGCCGTGGTGCGATGATGGCCCTTTTATTCTACAGATTCCTGGATTTGACTCACTCACAGACCGTTTAAGCATGTCTCTCTTCCTGTTCCCAGGAATCTTCCTGAGAGAGCAGTCTCATCCTGAGACGGTCACAATTCCTCCTCGACTTCTCTCCAGGATCAGCTTATAGCCTGATGCTGCTGCAGGGTGGTCCTCACAGCCCCCTGGAGAGTCTGGCTGCCAGTCCTCCGAGGCGAGCCCGGATGCTCAGTGCCAAGGCACTACCAGGCCGCACGCATGCGTTCATCCTCCATTCCCGCTCTTGGTGCTGAGTAAGGTGGAGCAAGGCCCTAAAGTCAGCACTAGTGCCCGGGTGAAATCAGCACAAGTTTGTGGGAGTTGTTTATGGGAAGGGCAGAAGAGATCCTCTAATCCTATCTCTCAGCAATTTGACTTCTAGAGATTTCTTCTAATAAATCGTTGGGAAGGGTTTGGTCATTTGACTGCCGCTAAGTACAGACAATGTGCTGACACGGCTCTAATGGCGGCAAACACATTGACTCGGTTAACCATCAACTATTCTGTGGATGAAGAAGCAGTAAGGGCCCCATTTGGTAGATGAGGAAAGCAAGAAATGAAAGGTTTGTTGTGTCCATGATCAGGTTATTTCTAGAAGATGAGCAGCAGGCCCCCAGGGGTTTACTCTTAACTTCAGTGTTGGCAGTAGCTCAGTTTACTGAGAAATGGCTTAAGTAGAAGAGGAAGGAGGAGCATGGGGTAAGAGGAGTCGGGGAGGGGCTAAGAGAAAGATGAAGAAGGGGAGAAGAAAAATCTGTAGAATGAAGTTTTTAAAACAGAAATAACTTAAAGTTGTTATTTGTGGTAGTAAAGGGGTCTGAGCCAACACTTGGGAAACAGAAGCAGAAGAAACCCTGGGAGTTTCAGGTCAGTCAGGACTACATAGTGAGACTTTGCCCAAAAAAATAACATAGTCAATGCATCACAGTGCTCCAGCATCTTAGTGTCGGGTGGAGCCATGTGTGCAAAGACAGAATGGTGAGCCCTGTGCCATCAGCTGCTCACCTACTGAGGAAGAGCACACAAGCACACTAGGGTGTAGCAAGGGACAGAAAGTTTGTGTGAAGATCAATAGACCTCTGAGCTCCTGGGTGGCCAAAGCAAAAGAGCAGGGTTTACTTGCTTGCTTTTAAGAGGAGGGAAAATACATTCTGCCTGATCATCTCACTGGACTTTAAATTGTTCCTATTCTTCCCTTACCCTAAACGCTTTCCTCTACCCAGAGTTACCCTGTCAACTTTCATTACGCACCTTGATATGTCATCCTTCAACATGTGTTATGTGTGTATGTTCACATACATACATACATAATACATACTTACATATACACACGGATGCTCTGCTATGCGTAGTTTAAAAAAAAAACACTGTGCTTTTCATTTTGGGTATGAAAATCCCCACGTTTAATTCTTTCAGATAATCTCCACAAGCTGGGCCCAGAAGATCACACCTCTAATTCCAGTAGTCAGGAGCCTGAGGGAAGAAAATTGGCAGGAGTTTGCAGTCAACATGTGCTCCAGAGGAAGACCCAGTCTCAGAAAGGAAAACTGAAAAGGAAAAAGGGAAAGAGACACCAGGAACACCTATGCAGCATTCAAATGTCTCTAGGGGCACTTGATCTAGGGATTCTTGTCTAGAAAACTCACCGCTGTAAGCTAACAAGAGAAACAAATGGCATTAAGATCAAACCCATGCTACTTAATGTAAAGAACAAATGTCTGGAGGAGAAATAGTTCAAAATTAGAGTGTCCATTTCCTCCATTGGGATAACATGTACTCGTTCAGTGGGAGAACTCCAGAGACACTGCTGCAATGTGTATCATTTAACAAAATACTAAAACACAAAAAAAGTGTAAAACTTAGTCTTATCATCAAATGAAATACATTCTTACATATAGACAGAGGCTGGGAGTTTGTCCAAAATTAAAACTGGTTTTAAGATGATGAGATGAAGGGTAGTATTATTTTTACTTATGCTTTTTGACATTAAATATTAAACATTTAATGATAAAAGACAGGGATTGAAATGGATAGCGCACAGACAGATATCTGGGGACAAATAAGGAAATGATTCGGAAGCTATTACCCTAATCAGGTAGGAAATCCTAGAAATGAAGCAGTATGGATTCTAGAGATAAGATGCAGTGAGTGGGAGGGGGTATAGAATGATTACATTTGTAGCTTGATCCTAAAACAAGACAAAAAGTAGATACTGGACCAGGAAAAATTCAGAGCCCAAGCTCACTCACACGGCCGTGAGAAAGTCTCATGCCCTTGTTGCCTGTCAGGGACATCATTTTCTTACTTTCTAGACTTCTCTCTTGAACATTTTAAGTAAGGAGGTAGGGAGAGGGAGAGAGAAAGGAAGGACATGGCGGAAGGGAAAAGAGTTACACTTTTTAAAATGAAACCCTTGGAAATAACACACTACTGTTTCTCCTCTATGGTATGTGTCAGAAGTCAAAAGATCAATACAATCCCCAGTCAAGGAGAGAATTATCAAAGGGCATGACTCGAAAGGAATGCTGGTGGAAGGGGGCACACCGGGAGAGGCTGCTTACCACACGCCCTGTGTGGTCGTATCGAAGGTATTCCCTACCCTTACCACTCTGCCATCTGGGCCACGTTAACTGCTTATCCTCTAGGAAAATGTGGTTGAACTCAGAAACACTAAGTTTAGTGTGGGAATAATGGTTTCTTTTGTGGTGGTTGGAATGAGATTGGCCCCCACAGGCTCATAGATTTGAACGTTGGGTTTCCAAAGACCATACATTTCCAGTTAGTTCTCTCTCTCTCTCTCTCTCTCTCTCTCTCTCTCTCTCTCTCTCTCTCTTTCTCTCTCTCTCAGTTATAAGATTTCAGCTAGTGCTACAGCACCAAGCTTGCCTGACTGTTGTCATGCGTCCTTCCACGATGGCCATAGATTCACCCTCTGAAACTGTACCCCCAATAAATCCTTTCTTCTGTGAGTTGTCTTGATTGTGTTATCTCTCCACAGCCATAAACAAGAAACTAAGAAACCCTTTTCCCCTCTCACTCGTGTACCAGACATAATTAATCATTCAACCTCTCCTCCCAAATGGATATTAGACATGACTAATCATTCAAATTGTTTTCCTACTCAACCAGGATGGTCTCAGAAGTTTTCTCTCTAAATTCCTTTGGTAAAGGTCCTCAAACACTGCAATCTACTATCTGTTGCTGATCCAATACAATCCTCTTACTTAACAGAAAAAAAAACCTAGGATGTCCAAGAGGTAGAGATGAAGCTAAAATTGTAATTATGATAGGCATCAGTGTCAACTCTCCTCCTCTTACTCACTTCCTGTCTTTCAACAAGGTATTTTTCAGATATGTTTGTTTTCTATACAATATATGTGAACAATTCTAAACTTGTCTGCCTGTACATGTCTGTATGTCTGTATGTATGACCATGAATGTGTTTGTGTGTGTATATGCCTTCCAACATGCACTGTTGATTAGAAACAAAACTGTAAGACCAGCTCACACTCACATGTATGTACACACACACATACATATATGTTTACAGGCATATGGTTTCTCCTTTATTCACAATGAAACCACACCATTCTCACCCCACCCTGTCAGTCCCCATCAGTGTGAGCATATCTGTCTAGCATGTGCAAAGTGCTTGGAGAATCATTCTAAAATTTAAAGAAGAGGGTCCAAGACAAAGGACTCATCCCCAGAATCAATCTAACACTCAGTAAGATTCGC
Organism: Dicrostonyx torquatus; assembly: GCA_028555095.1. Lineage (NCBI taxonomy): Eukaryota > Metazoa > Chordata > Mammalia > Rodentia > Cricetidae > Dicrostonyx > Dicrostonyx torquatus. The sequence continues at coordinate 1,793,181 of JAQHUG010000167.1, forward strand.
GATGTCAGGTGCCATAAACATTTGATGAATGAACACACGATTGAATGACCAAATGAATGAAATCAGCTATTTCCCCATCACTGCTCACTCAGGTAGCTCGTCACGGATTTTGCCACCCACCATCGCTGGGCAAACTTCTATTTTTCCCGTTCAATTAATTGACTTTTAAAATTAAATTATTTTTTAAAGCAATGGAATAATTTGCAATGATAAATTGGAAAGAGTTCTTTCTAAATGATATATGCCATCTATCTTAAAATATCCATAAGCCACCTCGAAATCTAGAAGCCATTGTGCATGGCATTCAGAATGAGCACACTGTGATAAACAAATGGCTGTGAAATCGCCTAGCATGTGTTCATGTTTGGGACCTCATAGATGGCTCAAGAGGCCCTTTAGAGAGCCAGGGGTAGTGCCTGCCAGAAGGAGCCTGGCAAGAGTAATTGGTCTCCTGAACCCTGGGGAGAGATTATTGTAAAGTCTGTGAAATATCAGTCGGATTGGAAGAGGCGTGGCTGAGGCGGTGGCAGATGAGAATCCATTAAAATATTCTTTGGGGAGGCTGCTCTTGCCCCTTGCCAGCATGCCAGTCACATCCACTCGTTACTCATTCATCCAACACCTTTTCAGTTACTACCACGTGCCTGAGTCTGAACTGCGTGCCATAGAAAACAAAAAGAATAAGACACAATTCTTGTCCATCAAGAGCTCAAAATCTCAGCAGTGTGGTGAGAGGGGCAACAAAAAAACAACCCTTGTGATGGTGGGGAGGTCTCTAGCTGGGACATGTGCAAGACGCCCAAGATACTGGCCAGGAAAATGACTGCCTAGGAACGCTCCCCCGCCCCCAGGGTGCACAGACATGGTGTCACCTGCTCCTTGTCACAAAGACCAGAAATGTAAGAGCACTCAGAGCAGTAACAGCATGAGCAGACGCCTCAGAGATGACAGATAGTGAGCAGGACACATGTGCCGCTGTGGTGGGAAGGTCTGGGCAACGGGGTGGGGGCAGTCGGTATGGTAAAGAAACCGGAAGGAGAAACAGTGAGGAAAGCATGGGGGATGCAGAGCTGTGGAATCTGCTCAAGGAGACCGACATTCATGCTTCTGGGGAAGAAAGTCATTGAAGGATTCAAAGCCAAACAGTGGAGTCACCGGTTCTCCATTTAGAAAAGCAGCTGGTAGGAACGGTGTGGCCAGGAGATGCGAGCTTGGTGTTTGCGTCTGCGCAATGGTCCCTGGGAGCTGCCCCAGAAAAGCTGCAGGACAACTGAGTTAACACAGGGTTCCGAGGGCAGTGACCTCGGAAAAAGGGTCCAAATTTCTTTGTCATTAAAATGTGATCACCTCTCCACCCATCCCCATCTTCCTTACTCTGTCCAACTTCATCCTTGGGAAATTTGTATTGGGTGGATGGTGGAGGAGGGGGAGGGCACAAAGAAACGCGAACTTCTAATTCCTTCAGGACAGTTAAGCCATTATTTAAATATAGTTAGAGCTGTTTGAATCAAAACAGTGAGAATACAAAGAACAATTAGAGAAAAATCCAACGGAAGGTAATTGGTGAGTGAGAGTTCTCAGCTCGGTCACTTACTCTATAAAACTGGATAAGGCCCTCAGCTTGCTGAGCTTCACTTTGCCCAGTGAAGAGCCCCAGTGCTTTTAGCTCTGAGGCTCGATGCTTTTAAATGCTCTGTACTTCTTAAGGACAAGGGTTCTGCACTGGGGCCAAAAGTCTTGTGGGGGGGGGGAACAAGAAGTGCAAAGAGCCAGGGGCAACAATGGGTGTGGTGTATTGGAAGAAAGAAAACCAAGCACAAAGGCAAACAAAGACAAGTTTGGCAGAGCAAGGTTGATCAAAGGGGAAAGAGGTAGAAAATAAGACAGAAAGGCACTAGAAACTAGGTCAGGTAGCGCTTGTAAACCTTTGAAAAGGCCTGAATTTATTCTTGATAAAGTAGAAGCATCTGGAAAGATTTAAAGAGAAGGAAACATGATGCATCTTAACAACAACGCTAGTCACTGACTAACGAACTGGCCTGGAAGAAGAGGGAAGAACAAACGGAGTAAGACTGATAGACATTTGTAATCCAAGCAAGAGGAACAATGGTTCAAGTATGAGATGGAAGTGATGAGATTAAGGCGAAAGTGCCAAGACTTGCTCTTTTGTCGGGTTTAGGGAATAAGAAGAAAATAGAAATAAATGGGATTTCTAAGTTTTGAAAAGGATCGGGGTATCAGAGAGTGGTAAGAGAAAATGGAGAGTCTTGATTTAATCATAAGTGAATGTAAGATAAATAATGGGCAATGGAGATGCATCCTGAGCCATTGATATCTGATATCACAGGGAAACGTTAGGAGAAGAGATAGAAATTTGGGAATTGGCAGGGTTGTGTTATTCATAATGAATGATGATGGAGACAGGAGACAGTGCAGAGTCAAATCAATCCAGGTGAGAGCAGGGGCTTTAGAGGCAAATCCTGTGAAGAATAGATGGTTAGTGGGGAGCAAAAATCCACAATATACAATCCCAAAGGCCACAGCAATGCTGAGGAAGCGAATGGAGCTTCTAGCATTTTCCCAGCAACAGGTGTAAGATAGATAGATAATAGATGACAGATAGATAGATAGATAATAGATAGATAGATAGATAGGGATTGATGGACAGACAGATAGAGATGGATGCATAGATAGATGACAGACAGATGGATGGATAGATAGATAGATAGATAGATAGATGGTATAGAGGTGGAGACAAATAAATAAAAGGGATAGCAACAGAGAAAAATTTTAAGTGAGAAGACCAAATGTGAATAGACTACTCTTATCTGAACTTTTGCTTAAAGAAGGAAACATTAAAGAATGAGAACTGAGTGAGGATGTGGATGAGTTGGGGTAGTTTCCATTTTCATGGGCTAGAAGTAGGTGTTTGCTTGTGGAAGTGATGGACAGAGACGGGTTATGTGGACATCGGGACAAACAAAGGTAAGATGCACTACTAGAGGCAGTGGTTCCCCAAGGGGGAAAGATGAGCTGCGGTGCTCAAGCAGAGATACGACAAGCATTAGCAATTTCTATGACTCAACAGAGGCTGTCTGTGATACGGGATGGCTAGGATGCAAATGCTATAATGCAGGTATAAGTACAGACATCTCTCTTTAGTCTGCACAGGTTTCTCATCAGGACAAGAATTAAGTTAGCAACAAAAACAGAGAGAGATAGAAGTTAGGACGTTTGAGAGTAAGGCTTTTCCTGGGGTTGTCTTGTATAATGAGAGAGTTGATTCACTAAGAAGATATGACAAAGTTTGGGGGAAATTTATGGGGTACTACCTAAAATAGAGAGCCTCAGATTTGAGGGGAAAACAGCTCCATAGTTAGTCCACCATCAGTGACCCTGGAACAGAAGTGAAGGAGGTTAGTTTTCCTGGTTGAGATTGCTAGAAGATGGGAGGGGACAAGACGGGGCTTGGCAAGAGCATTATTAGAGCTGAAGATGCTGGACTCAAAGGTGAGTGCAAGGACAGTGTGACAGAATAGCCACCGCACAGATGAATGGGACAGATAAACCCAAAGAACATGTCGGGGTGACATGAGAGGTGAGCTGAACCTTCCTAACTCAATTCACTGGGCAGGTTTACCACTTAGCTTCTCTGTCTCCATTTTCTTCCTTGGGATGAGAGCCCTGCTTCACAGGGTGTGATGTAATGAAGACATGGTAACCACCCGGAATAGCTCATATTTGGAAAGAGATAAGGCTGGCCTACAGTATTTACTCAAAATCTTATTTTTACAGATTAATATTTTTACAGCTAAGACATTAATACAACTTTAACTTTATCTTTATGATACCAACTGTCTTGATAAAAAGGGAAGATTCAGGCAGTAGCTACATTGTTTCTGTCACAGTTTGTAAGGGACCTGAGTTATGCTCATTCTTCACTGTTTATTCCAAGATCCAGCATTAAAAAACATAGTCTTACATTATGAGTTTTTACTTTTGATTCTGAAGACTAGAGACAAGAAGAAGGGTTGAAACATAGAGGAAGAGCTTCCGTCAATGTCAGGTATAAATCCAAGTATTATTTTTAAATATCCCTATTTTGTTGGAGAGGCAACATTCAAATTACCACATTCTTCCTCCTTGGTCTGGAATGAAAATGAGCTAAGCTGCATTTCCTCATGTCTGTTCTGGGCTTTATGGAGAAAATTCTTACACCACACTCACATGGTAAGGAGAAATCTATAGCAGGACTAGACTCTACCCATTATCTTATAGTCTCTCCTACATTTACTTCTTTATGAATCAATTCTCATTTCTCAGACTAGGAAATCAGAGGGCATTGTATCTGTTTATATCTATCATCTATCTATCTATCATCTATCTGTCTGTCTATCTATCTTTCTATCTATCTACCATCTGTCTTTCTATCTGTCTGTCACCTATCTATCTATCATCTATCTGTCTATCTATCTTTCTGTCTATCTACCATCTGTCTTTCTGTCTGTCACCTATCTATCTATCTACCATCTATCTTTCTGTCTGTCTATCTATCTATCTATCTTTTCTCTGTTTCCCCCCTTTCTTTCTCCACACTTGACAGTCAGCTTCTACTTTCCTTCCTAGCTCCTCAACACCCTCTAAAACTGCCAGCTCCAGCCCTACAGTGCTGCTATCTTAGCTATCCTCATCTTTTCACTATTTTCATCAATGCCCACGCATCCTCCTTTAATTATCTTCCTTCCTGAGCACCTCCAGGAGTACTTGACCTTAGCCATTTTATGCCATTGACCCTTTGAAAAAACAAAAGACAGTCTCCCCAAGAAAAAGCTCAGACACACATAGACATTCCCTGAAAACACGAGTATTCATCTCATCACATGGCTGGATCTCTTTGTGTTCCTGGGTACCACTTGATAAATGTTCACATCATATCAGGCCCATAGTGAGTGACTCCCTGCACTGAATAACTTCATACATGGAAGGCATGACTGAAGTCAAGACTCCTTCGTGGTGCTCAGAGCTTATTCAAGATTTGCCCCAAATTTTAGCTTCGGACCCACCTCCTTTCATCTACAACTCTGTCATCAAGTGTGACATCTTGCTTTGTGTCCATTATCTTGATACTCCATAACTATGGTGTGATGCTCAGAGTAGAGATTAATAATTTTCCGGGGGAAGAGAGGAAGGATGCTCTTGTGTAATATCTTATGCAAAGGACAACATTCCCAGGAAGAACATGGGTAATGGCAAACATCTTTGGCAAATACTAATAACAACTTTACAAATCCTGCTAATCTCCTGCTCCTCGGCGCTGCTCACCGGATCGATGCAGGAATCTATTATATTAGCACATTTCCACCTTCACTCTCCAATCTCTATTTCCCCAGAGACTCTACAGTTCAGTGATTTCTTTTTCAGCTTATTAAAGTCACACTGCTGATTTCTCATTCTAAAAACTGCTTACAATAATGTGGCCAAGAGAGGGGACTCTGAAACCAGGGAGTACAAGAGGTCCTTCTTGGCCTCCGCAGTGATTAGGGGATGGCCTACAGATACATAGTAATTCTTACTTTTCACATTATAAAACTTAGTATATCTGCCTCTGAAATAAAATACTGAATGCTAAAGATGCTCTCTCTCTCTCCCTGCTTAACACGCCTTGTCATTGAATTCCACTTCTGCTCCCCATTGTGTTCTGTAAGTTCCCCTTAATAAAGAACCCCTTAATATACCCTTAAAAAAAGATGCTAAGAGATACTAAGTTCCCTTTTAACCTGGTTGGTTCCCCATTCAAACCAAATCATTAATCCAGAAGTCAGTGCAAGGGGGTCTCTTTATTGAGTATATACTATGTACTCGACCATCTAAAATTTGATGTTTAATCTTCATAGCTTTCTCCCGTTAATTAGGAATACCTTTTATGCTATTTTGTATTATACAATGGCAGTAAGCCACATGGCTTAAGCCCTGTGCCTAAGTTACAGGAAGGGCAAGTTGTAGAATTGAGACATGCAGCTTGCTTGTGCCAAAATCTGAACTTCATAGATGCCTGTGCTTATTTATTGAGTGTCACACTGCTCCTGCGTAAGTTTTACCTTGTGTCTGCAGCTGGATATCTCTTTTTTTTTCTTTGCCTACTACTAAGATGGTGCTTCAGACAGCTGCTCCAAGCAGTTCTAGAGATTAAACACCGTCATGAAGCTCACAGAAGCCCAAACAAAAGTATAATTTGAAGGGATATCTCTCAATGATAGTCTGTGATTTTATTATTTTTTAGTTATTTATCATTTTACCTAATAATGAAAATGGTTTCTATTCAAAGTTGAATATTCCACTGAGTTCTGAGTTAATGACCTGAGTTTACAGACTAAAGGGTTTCAGAAGGACTCGGGGAACCTCTGCAGAACACTGTTGAATTAGTTCAAGAACAAACATTTAGAAATAGCTTGGTTTTGTAGGTAGTTCCATCTATTTGAAGATAAAGAACAGTTTGTAATGTTAGGGAGTTGATGCTAGAAGAGTTATCACAGATAATGATAATTGGTTAATGTCAAAATGACCAGAGCCCTGAACTAATGTCACCTCGGTAGTTATCAAGGAAGAGAAGATCGATGAGCAGAGGAGCCTAGCCAGCATCCAGAGCGCAGGTATGGGAGGAAAGGCAGATGCAGCAGTGCTGTTTGCAGGGGTCAGGGAGTACAAGCAACACAAGAGAGAGAAAGCTGGGCATGGCACCATAGCTGGTCTCTGATATCCTTGGCTTGAAATAGCAGGAGAACAGATTCAGTGAATCAGATGGAAGAATGCCACAAGGCTGTATAGGGAATCAAGAGAACAAAGATCTGAGGGTTCAACACACCCTGGTTTTGCTTCCTGACCCAGTTGTTAAGGAATATTGACTGGGTCCTTGGTCTTAGCAAAAACTGGAAAAGACACCCCCTCATGTTTGAGCTTGAGTTCTCTTGTCTCTTCTGATCCCTTCTGGTTCAGCCAATGCTCATTCTCTTTAGTTTTTTACTCCCGTGTCTACAGTTCCTATTTCTCTCTGATAGCGAGGCCTCTTGAGTCGTGCTTTCCCGAATGAAGTAAATGCCTGTACCAGTCAATGCACAATTGTCGTTTGTGACCTTCCTGAGGTTTCCTGTTTCCTCCTAATGCATTAGAAGAACAAATCAATAAAGTCTGTGTCCCAGTACCTTGGGTAACTGCCATCTTCATGGTTACATCACTACCCAGGACAACTGTGGAGCGGTGAAGCACTTAACCCCATGAGGGGTGGGAGGACTGAGTTGGGCTCACCCCAGCCTGATATAGACACATTGAAATTGCTCCTGGCTCCCACGCAGGAACGAAACCTCCCCACCGTGGGGCGATTGGTATGCAGCCGTAGCCTACTCCCTTGGCACTGGGTGGATGGGGCCCCAGGAGAGAAGTGAAGAAGAAGGAAAGGGCTGTTGTCCTTGACAAGGAAGCGATTGATGGCTCTGCTTTCTCACCCTCTTTAAATTGAGAAGGGGACAAGATTAAAAGCTCAGGCAGGAAGCCAGTGTGTGTGGCTTACAACACCAAGCAGCCAGCTTAGTGCATAAGGAAACCCACAGCACATTGCTCAAGAAATTAGCTGCTTCCATTATGTTGTTTTTAACCAGAATCTAGACATTAAGCTTATCTTGCCAGAAATTACAAGAACTAGTAGAATGGACACCAATTAATCCTATTTAGTGTGTATCATACACAGTGCCCCGTACTTCATTTCCTCGTCCTTTTTGATCTTCACAATAATGGTAAAATAAATAAATATGATTATTACTATTTTATGGAAGAGGAAACTGAGTCTTGAAAAGTTAATCTGTTATCAGGGACACAGTAGAACCAAGATTCAAACTCAACTCTGCCCAAAGCATTTAGTATTCATTTATATCTTATTGGTTGCTGGGGAAAGGCATTGGTGACTTCTTTTAGGATATAGGCACTACCGGGGTTTGTTATGGAATGACTATGGCCATTTATTGAAGAGTATAAGTGAGGGCCAGCTGCCTGGTGCTTAGGTATTAAAGATGGTGAATCCAATTCCTTCCCCCTACAACTCTGCTGACTTCACTGAGGGAGTCTTTGTGGTCCCTTACTCTATCCCTTGGTTTTGTGGCATAGAGTGGAACTTCTCTGAGCTGTCAGTGTTTTCCCAGTAAGAACAAAGTCAAGACTGAGGGTGGGAGTGGGGAATGAAGACCAGATACATGAGTAGGTCTAATACTGACGTTCTCCGGGGGAAGTAGAGTCAGGCTAAGCCAAGATCATGAGGTATCAAACAAACTACACCCAATCTTTAGGACCTAAAAAAAGTGAGTGTAATAAAAATACATTGAAGGTAGATTCCAGACTAGAACCATCAGAGTCAATAGACGGTTGAGATTGAGACGGGAGGACTAAAAGCAGTTAGCTCCAGAAACCTTATAGCCTCCATGAATAGTTTATGATTGGGCAAGGCTTCTCCTTAGAAGGTTCCACACCTTGCTTGGAATGAAACCTCACTTATCTTAAAGACACAGTGTTTTCAACAGGACATCTGTCCATCCTCCCTGCCCTTTCATGGAGTGACCGGCACTTATTTGCCAGGCAGGCACCTCCACTGAGCTCAGTGCTTAGCACATTGGACTGAAAGGTCAAGACATATACCATTGATCCCCATGAGAGCCAGGAAGGTTTGTTCTGTCCCCATGCCCCCACCTCTGCCTTCAGCCTCAGGCATCTCTCTGAGGGAATAAACATCATTAATCAGAAGGGACACCATGCAAGTTCACATGGTCAGAGCAGCAACAACAAAGACATTTCTCTCTTGGAAGAGACCTCAAAGCTGATGGTAAATTAACAACCCACTCTTGTATTAAGGGTAGCATATAATTTGGGGTTTTATTAAAGAGATTAATCAAGTTGCTTTTCTCCAGAATGAAGCAGATTTAAAATCTGATCTGATAGCTTAATTTATAAGGTGATTTAATGATGTGACACTGATCTCTGAACTCCTTTAATTCAAGACTTGAAGCCATATTCTTCTCACTCTCAGGTACACACTGGTGACAGGGACATCTTCCAAGTGTCAGATTGTTCTGCCTTGCCCACACAGCTGCACTCTATTATATTAATTTCTTTAAGTTGCAAGTCTTCCCTGTGGTGTCATGGACCATACATAGTTCCTGGGTCTATGAGTTAAAAAATATGATCTAGAGCATTGCCAAGGAACTTGCTTCAATCTAAGCTGGCTAGATTCCACCCTGGGCATTTTCTGTGTCTCTGATATTTCTTCTTCTAGCCTCTTCTCCCCTGTTTGGTGAAATGAGCTTCAGCTGGCATTTTGTGGGTTGAGTGCCTAACTCTTCTGACTCTGAACAAAGGGCCATACTTCATTCTGACACTCTGTACCCCGCGGGGTTTCCTCATGAGCGGTTCCTTCCCAACCTCCATGGAGAATAATGGTGAAAGTCTATTTATTCAGCACTCCTCATGGGTGAAGGCCCTTCCAACTTATAAATAAAACAAATTTAACTTTTGCAGGGTTACCAGAGCCGTGGAACGATAAATAAGTGGGCTGGCAGCCTGCTGGCCATGAGGATCAAGCCAAGGATTTTCATGAAACAGTCCAGGACCTTAGAATGTATGGGGTCTTTTCCCAGATCAGAATTTAAGTAGTGACAATAATAACAACGATTTCTTCTTTATTGCAGATTTCTTCATCAAAGTAAAAGAAAGCTAAAATCAACCTTACCCTGATGATATACTATTTGAAGGACTGATAGCTACTTATCACGTTTGAAATTGGAGAGGAATTTTTTAAGAAAACAGGATAAGGCGATTGTCTTAGCTACTGCTCTATTGCTATGAAGAGCAAGACAAGGCAACTTGTGGAAGGAAGCATTTAATTGGGGGCCTTGTTTACAGTTTCAGATGTTGAGTTCGTGACCAGGGAACATGGCAACAGGCAGGCAGGCATGGTGCTGGAGCAGGAGCTGAGGGCTTACATCCTGATCTGCAGGCATGAAGCAGAGAGAGAAAATAAGACTGTGAATGTTTGAAACCTCAAAGCCCACACCCAGTGACACACCTTCTTCAAAAAGGTCCTACCTCTTAATCCTTCGCAAACAGCCCATTAACTAGGAACCAAATATTCAAATGTATGCGCCTGCAGAGGTCATTCTCATTCAAACCGCCACAGTGGTATTTGTTTATTTTTTGTTTGTGTGTTTATTTTTGAAGCCAGTTCTCACTGTGTAGACCAAGTCTAGAACTCACAAAAATCTACAAGGATTAAAGGAGTACAAAAGCACACCAGGCTTTCTTTGTGTGTTTAATATCTCCTAATTGATCACTTACCATGTGCTCATTCCATTAGCAATCTTACATTATTACACTGGGGCATTTAAAAGAATATGCAGCTAAATAAAACATCATCCTTGTCTTTTAATATAGTTCATAATTGGAACCTACTGTGACTTTTAAATTTTTTTTAAAAATGGTTGTTGGGACTGGAGAGATGGTGACTGAGAGCACTTGCTGCCCTTCCAGTAGACCAGAGCTGAGTTCCCAGCACCCACGTTGGGTATTTCACAAGGGACTCCAGCTCCAGGGGATCCTCTTGTGTTTTCTGAGAACACCCCCTCATTTCATACATGTGGATACATATACAGACACAACACATAAAAATTAATTAGTGATAAAATAAAACTGTCTAAAAATGATGGTTATTATGGAGTAGGGGAGAGAACCTAAGTCAAAATGGGCAAGAAGTTTGGAATCAGAGGGATCTGAGTTAACGCTTTCCCTCTGAACCTTCTTAGTCAAAAACACTTGGGAAAACACATTTCCTGGACTGTAAGGACAATAGCCCCTTAAAAAAAATACAAGTATGTCAGCATGCAGCAATGAACTCGAAAATGCAATTCCCATTTTCCATAACTGAAAATAAAGGTTCTCAGTAACACAAACTGGTAAAAGTCTAAATTTGGGACAATCCAGTGAGGGCTATTAGAAGAAAGAAAACTTCAGCTGTGAAATGAGTTGATTCAAGAAATTAATTCAATTTTCTTCATGGACAAATCAGAAGATAATTCATGGAGAACAGTTCCCACGAACAAAGACCTGCGGTCAAAATAGTGATGAATCTCAGCAGTGAGTGAGAAAGACTCAATTATAGAAAAGAAATAGCCCCACCAAAGCCAGGGAATGAGACAAAAATATTCATGTGTTAATTTATGAAAATACATCAGGTAAACAGGGGTGGGGAGGAACTGGGGTTTGGGTGCTCTGTCCTGTCTACTTTACATGCCTCATTTGGATTAGTGTTCACAGCAATCCTTAGACGTAGGTATCACTACTTCCCTAACAGGCTCTGATAATAACACTGGCCATGAGCAGATACAGAATAGAAGTACATGCTCATGATACTCCGCATCTGTTATGGTTTGGATGTGAAATATCTCCGACCAGCGGGTGTTTGAGACCTTGGCCCCCAGCTGGCAGTACTCTTAGGAAAACTGTGGGACTTTTAGGAGTTGTGGCCTGCCTGGAGGATGGGCATTGATAAGGCAGATCTTATAGGTTAAGGCTGGTACCAGCCAAGTCCTCTCGACTTTCTAGTCTCTGAGATGTAACCAAACAGGTACAGCTCCTGCTGCCACAGAGGGAGCTCCAGCCACCATGACCACGCTGGCCTTCCATGGTGGACCTTACCCTCTCAAATGTTGAGCTAATCCTTGAATTGTTTCTTTCAGGTCTTTTGCTGAGTCCATTGGGAAAGTAATACAACCCTCTACTCATTCACTGAATCTTTTATGACAAATAACTTACTGGGCCTTCTGACCATGTAAGCAGTAGGTGCTGGAAGACTGAAAGCGATAGAATGGGTGGGTGAGCGAGTGAACAGACAGATGAAGAGACAGAAAGATGACTATGTGGAGAAACAGCGGGTGAGCGGACCTGTTAGGGGGTTTGCATCAACGTGCAGAATGGAGAACTGAAGGTGAGCGCTTGTGCCAGAGGCGCTAGTAAAATCTGACAGTGTTCATGAAGACAAACCGAGAGAAGGAACAAGTTACTAAAAAAGGGAGAAGAATTCGGTGCTGTGACTCCAAATAAAATTTTATATGGGAATTATCTGTTGAAATATTGCTAAATGCAAACACGCTCATCGGATGACCATGGCTGCATACACAGATCGCCATCTTGTCCCCGGGGTAGGTTTGCTTGCTGAGGATAGACAGGTAGATTGGTACTAGCCCTGTAGAGGGCAAAGGGAGCCAAGCCTGTCAAAGAGCTCACCATTCTGCTGACATCTGGATTCTGAAGGAAGTTGTCAATTAGTGGGAAAGAAAATAGAAACATAAATTCTTCAAATAGTTGGCAAGCATAAGAGCCAGTTATTTCTTTCTCCCTTTAAACAACGTGCTGGAGTCGTTTAGAAACTGATCACATTCAACTCCTACTGCTCGCAGGTTCTGAGTGCCATCCATCTGGGAAACCCTCCCTTATGCTTGCTAGCAGCTCAGTTCTGGTGTAACCACCTGCCTTAAGTCTCCCCACTCTGGGCTCGGGTCCGCTGGCATTATACATCCCAGAACATCAGAGACCTTTGCATGAACTTTAGAAAGCTGAGTCCATCATAAACCGTTTTCTATTTTATGCTGAGAAAACTAGCACTGGACATCGAGGACTCTTGCATCATGGTCTGTTGTCACTAATCCACTACCTACCTTGGCCTGAGGTAGGGCAGTCTGACAGGCAGCAGCTTCAACTTCCACAGTACCCACCTCCTGTTTTCCCAGCTCCTCGCTCGCTTAGGCATCAGCTTCATAAAGAAAGGCAACACTTCACCTGCCTAAAGTGCTTAACCATCCTTGAAGGAAACAAAAGACCAGACCAAGGTAGCTTCCCGCCATGCTCCGTCCCTATGGGCTCCAATTTGTCCCCCCCCCACCAAACCCCTCACCTCATGCAAATCTTCCTTACCCATCTGCCTGCTCTATGAATCCGTGGCAAAGATGATCAGACGCTGACAAAGCTATCCCCTCCTCTGGATGATCTAGCCCTCTTCCTGCTTTCTCAAGAGTTTTACTGAGATATATTCACGGTATTTGTGTGTGAATCATTTAGTGCTGCTTCTGTGAAGTTGACACTGGAGACCTTCAAAGACCTTCGATGTCTACTACTTGGATCTTTAAAAAAAAAAAGCTATATCTAGTCATGGCAAAGACAGCAACTATTTATTGACTTTAAGTCAACTCCATCATCATGTAAGGCCAAATTTTTAAATATCTATGTGTGTGCACAAATGTTTATGTATTTATACCTATTCATCAGACATTATCATTTCTCTGATACAACCCTAACTATCATGAATTCTCTCTCTCTTCATTCTCTATCCCTTCTTGTTCTTACAAAGCATTCCTGAGTGCCCACATCACTGTAGCATTTTGCTATCATGGCATTGGTCACATTGAGCTGCAATTGATTTGTATCTCTGCCTATGCACTCCGTTTTACTGAAAAAACACATTGAAGCCGTCTTTCTCTAAAAGAAATCTCTGATGAAGAGTAAGTTATTGCATGATTGAGTAAGCTAAGCAAGTGGATGGAGGGATGAACACAGGGGAGAGCAAATTGAAACCTCTCTTTGCATTTGACCTTTCCACCTTACACAAACCCCATGGGCATGCCCAGTCCACACAGGCAGGACCCGGCAGAAAGTGGTTCGCTCTGGGAAGCTCTGATTGGTCCACTCCTATGTGCACTATTTGAGTGCACTCCTATGTTCTCAGCACGATAGGCCATAGACCTCCTTCCCAGAGCCACTTCATCGTCTGTGCCTCCACAGAAACCAAGGCCCGTTTCTGGGGAAGAAATCCTCTGCTTTGAAGGAGTTCATTTCTTGGGAGATGACTCTGAAATTATTGTGTTGGTTGCCATCTGAGGAAAGTTGCCAGGTACTGGAGAAGGGGTCAGTGGCAGGTGGTTAGACATTGTTAAGCTTTTCAATATGGATGACCTCAGGCTGGAACTTAGCTCCACATCAGCTAGGGACATAGAGGGGGTCAAGTCATATGACTTCTCTGCTTCAGATTTTACCCTTCCAATCCCTAAAGCAATGTGATTTTGTGTTTCAGAACTCACCTGTCGGGGACCGTCGCCCCAACATAGAAACTGGTGCTTTTGCCTAAATGTGTTCTTGGAGGC
>JAQHUG010000167.1:1808461-1819405 GCA_028555095.1 Dicrostonyx torquatus
GAGAGAGAGAAAGAGAGAGAGAGAGAGAGAGAGAGAGAGAGAGAGAGAGAGAGAGAATATCTACCATGTGGAGCAATACCAGCCAATTCAAATTGTGTGAGAATTTGCTTCCCTGTCTTGTCCCTTTTGCGGGTGATATGTATGTATGCATGCCTTCGCTGTTTTGGTAGCGACAGTAAGATCAGTATTTGTTGAGTAGCTGCCACACACACTGCAATAAGCTCCTTAGTTTCATGGGCTCTCATTTAGTCTTCTATCTGCTTTCCATAGTATTATATCCATGTGATTATGGAAAGGCAGGGTCAGAGAGGTTAAGTAACAGGCTTGAGGCCTCACAGCCACGTCACATTCAAATACATCTGACTCTAAAGTCAACATAATTCTTTCTTCCTGTGTTGAGCTGTACCCCCACTGCAGTGTTGAGAAGGAATTGGACTGTCCTGCTGACACATAGGTGTATCCATATGCCTTGATGCTTGTCCTACGAGCAAGGTGTTCGCTAGCATTGTAGTGGGGAGGTCTGTAGCTACAGTCCAAGATCAGACACTGAATAACACTGATTACCTGTCACATGAGAGAGCGGTCATTCGTTGTGTTAATGTCCAAGCTGTGGGGACTCGGAATCAGTAACCCATCTTTTTCCAGGTGAGGACACTGAGCTCAGAGAGAGGAGCTAGCAGCTCATCCAAGTTCACACTTAAATCTGTTATCTCTCTGCCAGGTCATCTTTCTACTCCACTGCCACTGTGTCTCCAGCATCTGCCCTTCTCAGAAAGTTAACTGTGTGAGTGTGTATTGTTGTTAGAGAGAGAGAGAAAAAGAGAGAGAGAGAGTCAGCCAGTCAGAGACAGAGAGATAGACAGACAGAAAGAGAGAGAGAAAGAGCCATCAGCTAGCCAGCCAGAGACAAAGAGACAAAGAAAAACACGAAGAAACAGAGGAAGGGGGGGAGAGAGAGAGAGAGAGAGAGAGAGAGAGAGAGAGAGAGAGAGAGAGAGAGAGAATTGTAGGAATGAGCTAGCAAGGAGGAAACTGGGAAAAACAAGAAGCTGGGATACTGGTATCTTTTTATGCAATGTACAGTCTTTCAAATGATAACCTAAGAGAGATTGCATCTTGGTGATGGCTTCCCATGATAGACTGAAGCACAAGCTGACCTTCTAGCGCTTTCCTGAGATGGCCTGATGCTTCCTCGTCAACTTCCGGTTGGAGAAAGCCTGTTCGGGAATGCCCTGGTGCTTTGGAGGTAATAAGCACAAAGCACCGGTGTCACTGTGAGCAGGAGCTGGGGCTGCCATTTCATTCCCTTTCCCACGGGAAAGGGGCGTCCCCAGCTTGGAGGAGCCTGTGTGACCTTCTGGGCCTGCCTTCCCACACTGTCTCTCCAAGATATATTCCGAATCGAATGATTCTTCTCCTGGCCTGAATGGAGGAGATCCACTCCTCTTCGCCCCACTCCAATCAGCAAGAACTCGTCAGTGTGAGCCCCCACAAGGGTAGGCGGTGAGAATATATGAAAGAGGAGGCAACTGGAGCGCCCTAGATTCTCAGCCTCCAATATAATAAATAACGTGTGAGACGGGGCTGGGGGAGGGCAGGGAAAAGATGCATCATCCACTCTCATGGAGGTCGCACTGCCCTTCTCTTCTCTTTTCAGAGAAACAGCCTTTTTTATACATGCACACCACACTCGCTCACGGGTGCACTGTCCCGGCGAGAAGCCGACAAAGCGTTCTGGTCATGTAGAGGCCACTCAGCTCCTTCTGAGATGAGTAAGATTAAAACAGCCCGACATCTCCAATCTTCCTCAGCTGGCAGCTCCTGCACTTGCATAGGCAGATGAAAAGGGGGCTTTGGGGATGTATTAAAAAACATGTATGGAGATGATGGATGGGGAGAGAAAGCTGGTGTGTGCAGGAATTTGATGGAAACTAACGCCTTGCTGTATTTTTTTGGGGGGGGGGGGGAGTCTTTTGTTTCCTTGCCCATGGTGGTAGTGCCTTGGAAGGGTTCTGGAATTTCAGAAACACAAAGTAGCAGTTTTAAATAATGAGAGAAGATTCCACATGGAACGCTCATCTGGCTGTGGCAGCCTGTGACTGAATGAGAGAAAAGTGCCCTAGAAGCTATTCATTACGAATTCACTGGAAGCTCTCAAACGAGCCTGGCAGAAGCTGAAATTGAAGTGGTCTCTGACCTAATTTTCTTCTGCATGAAACATCTGCATCAAGGCTCTCTTTGATGTATTCCACTTGGCTCTGTCTACAGGATTGTATCACATGGCCTCCGTGTTGCCTTCTTATTGAAAGACATTTTCAGCCCGAGCAAGGTAATGCACAATGTTACCGTTACCCAAACTAATCATTCAATGGGCTCCTAAAATAGAAACAATAGCAATTCAGAGACGGCTGGTGTCTGCTGGCTGTTCCTGCAGCTTGGGCTTCTGGTTTTCCAACTTAGATTACTGGCATTTGTCTCATCTAATTCCAAAACAAAGGACAGAGAAGACAAGCAAAGCCATGCAAGATAATGTTGGGACCAGGAGCACACTGGATGGGACGTCCCTCTTGTTTGATCCTTCAAACCATTGGCTAGGATTCGGGATCCATTTCAAACCCCACAGAGCAAGTCTGAGAGGTCTATGCCTTAGCAATGAAAGGCTTTCTTGATTTCAGTGTTGCATTTATTCTAAATTCTGACTGATAGAGAGAAAGGGGTATGTGTTTACTGAACACTGATGTTATTTTTAGGGATCTGTGAACTACTCTTTTAAAAAAATCCCCCCCCCTCTTCGTAAGCTCTCCCAACCCAGGTAGAATGCAGGAGTGAATTTTGAAGAGAAATAATGATAATAATCTATTTTGAAGCCACCGTAATGAGAAGTCTTCTTTATGTGGGCAGAATAGCTCTCTCCACCCCATAGAGGTTTGCAGCGTCTTGTTAATGGTGTGTTCCTCTTCCCACCGTCCCAGCATTATGTGAATAACCGTGGTGTCTTTTGTGTCCCACCCACTGAAGAAGAAGCCTTTGAAATTCTAAATGACTGTGCCGCGGGTTTTAATGTCTGCCTCTGAGCACAGATCATGAGGCACACTCAGCGAGCAAGGCGTTAGCCTGCCTTTGAAAGGCCTCCTGAGACTCCTCTGTCCCAAGAATTCAGATGACGATGCAGTCTTGTCCATTCCCTGCCCTGTTCTCCTTCTTCAAGGCAGAACTACGAATGTGATCAGCAGCCCCCTCCTCCCGTTCCATGCCTAGATATTGATACTCCCAAGCACAAATATGGGCTCCCTTCCTCTCTGATGCGTATGGAACAAAAGCATCATCCAGGCAGCATATGGGTCCTTGTGGGGACTCTGGCTGTTCACGTCTCCAGTAACAGGTGTGTAACAGGTGTGTAGCAGCAGCTAACACAATAGATCCATGTCATGAATGTCTACAGAAAGCCGGGAGCATTAGCGTTGGAGCCACTCTCTAGCTACCCTTCCTCGTCATTAAGAATCAGACCAGATATTTCCTTCCTCCAGGAAGCCTTTCTTCAACGTGCTTCACGTACTGGGTCCTTGTAAGCTGTCAGCCTGCCAGAGCAACTGTAGACTTTCAATCAGAACACTTAGGATTCCATGGTCTTTGTCTTGTCAATCAGGCTGTGACATCCTGAAGGCAGGCATGGTATCTATCAATGTAGTTACCTAGGCTAGACCAGTACATCCCAGTTTTCCCAAGACTTTCTTAGTTTTAGAAGTTTCAGTGTCTTAGGAATGGCCCGTTCCTGTGAAAGCACCCATGCATAGTAAAAGCTCAATAAAGATGCTATGAACTTCAAAGAAAAAAAAATCACATCCCTTTTACCCTCTTGAGGGCCAAGTCAAGGACTGGTATTGAGAAGCTGTCCATCTGTCAAAGGAAAGGGAGAGGGCTCCGCAAAGGCCCAGGTTACTGGCTTTGCAGTCAGGGAATCTCAGTCCTAGACTGCTACTGCGTGGACGCTGCCTGCTGTGAAGGCTGTCCCGAACGCCACTTCCCCAGGTGTCAGAAACATGAGTTACAAGGCATGGGGATATGAAGGGAAAGGAAAGAGCAGAGGGATAATAGAGAGAGGAGAAAGGAAAGAAGGGGAGAGGAAGAGGAAGGGGAGTCAAGAAATAAGAAGAGGTGAGGGAAAGGGAGAGGAAAGGGGAGTGGGGGGAGGAGAGAGGACGGAGGGGGTGGGAGGGGAGAAGAGAAGTGATAGGAGGTGAGAAAGAATGGAGAGTGGGTGAGGGCAGGCAAGAAGACAAGGGAGTAGAGGGAAGTGGAGAGGACCATGCTCAGCCTTGCAAGTGCAGCTGTTAAGGTGATTCCCAGTTTTATCTGTCCAGTCTTCCTTTCTGACCTCAAATCTCCCCCACCCCTTCGGTGACCGCCCTTCCAACAAGGGAAACCCTCATACTCCTCAAACACATGTCCTTGCCAAGTGGCCTTGTCCAGTGTTCTCACCCGCCTGGCACGTTCATCTGTGCACATTCATGACACCTCCTCCTGCTCTTCCTTCAGAGAGCCGCACCTACAGGCCTGATCAAAGGGCCTCTTCTCTCTCCCTGCTCCTCCTTTTCCCCAGCCTTAGCTGTCTCCATCTACTGCCACCTGCACACTGCGTTTCCCTCACAGCCTACCTAGAGGAACACTCCCAGAAATGTGTACGTTCCATCCCACACGCCCGCCACCCAACAGTCATGGCAACCAAAATACCTGAAACGCGTGGATTTGAGTACTCCATGCTAGCAGGGTAATTGATGGCCTGAATTCTGCCCCCCTTCTCAATTTTCAATCATTTAAATCTGATTAACCACATTCAGCTGCCATCTAGAATTTTGACAGTGAGATTATAACAAAGTCACTGACTCCAGGATCTCCCTCTCTTGTTTTCTTCTCTGCTCCCTAATTTCTAGAGCAGTCCCTGGCACAGAGAAAGCTTTTAGTCAATTTTTAAAAATAAATCAGTGAGTCTAAGCATGAAATCAATGCCTGTGATTAAGGTGGAACCCTACATATCATACTAAACTCCCACCACCCCAGGCCATGTTTCAAAATGATGATGTGCATGAGGGAACACATCAGATGTTGGGCTGTCAACGGGCTTTCTATTACTGAGCTACATCATCTTCCCGAGCCTCAGTTTCCTTATCCGGTGAGTGGAAACATTGACTTGGCAACATCTGAGATGCCTTAAGAGGAATCTTAAATACAGCATCACCAGTGATAAGAAATATCTATGTGCAGTTGCATGCCTCTGTATTCAGGAGAAAAAACTTTAAGGGTTATGGTAAGTTGGGACCTACATACCACTGGTTTTTATTTTGAATGTGGATGATTTATTTGAAATATACAGCATTTTTTTAAATCTAGGCCTGCAGTCCCAGCTACAGCAGGAAGATCACCAAGATGTCTGAAACAACTTGGCTACATTAGTCAGTTCCAGGTCAGCCTAGATTATAGAGGCCCTATCTTATCGAACCATAATCAATTGCTCAGTCGTTCAACTGCTCAATTCTCTGCCTAACAAGAGATTTTGTAATAATTTCCTCAAGTTTAACAAAATTTTCAAAATAGCTTCTCTAATGATACATTTTAAAAGATTTATTTTTATTTATGTTTGTGTGTGTGTATGTGTGTGTGTGTGTGTATGTGTGTGTGTGCACATGCCACCTGTTTGTGGGTACCAGTGGGAACAAGCAGAGGGTCTTGAATCCCCTGCAGCTGGAGTTGCAGGAGTTTTTGAGCTGGGAACCCAGCTCAGGTTCTCTGAAAGAGCAGCAGCAAATGCTCTTAACCAGTGAGCCACCTCCCCACTCCCCTGATAAGAGTTAAATAAAAATATGTCCTAAAAGATCCAGAGTCTTTGGAAATTATTATTATTATTGCACAAAGCCAGATTCACTCATAGTTTTGAAGACAATGTTCTTGAGGTAATTATTTTCTTGGAACTTGTTTTTCTAATATTTTGTTAGGTACACTCTTAGAAGAATATAACATTGATTCACCTCTTGGTTCAAAAAGTATTTATTGAATTAGCAGTAGTGTTGACCATTCTCGGTCCTAACAGCATATTTCATAAAATGAAAAAGAATTGAAGATTACACATGGAAAGCTTCTTAAAACCGTACCTAAAAACACACATTAAACATTCGGTAAATATGAGTAGAGGGTACAATTATTGCTTATATTACATCAACTTTAGAGTCATTCAGAGGAGAGAGAGACGATCCAACACATATAAGACCAGAATTATCTGCAGAAGAAAGGGTCACAACAGTAAGACAGGGTACAGCCTGTAATGACCTCAGGGGCAGTGCCTAAGGTTAGACACTGAAGTGGCCCTGAGTTCAGCCGTTGGGTACTAGAATTTCTGGTCCTAATTACAGAAGTAATAAGATCCTATTTCTAGAATACTGTTGAGTGAACCCCAAGTAGACTTTTAAAGAAAAGTGTAGTCAGACCTCTTAAAAGAATGGAGAGCTATGATTTCAGCTTGTGAGGTGATCTGGTTCATTTGTTTTTGCCCACTGACTAATGAGCGTGGTTTACTGGATGTCTATAGATGTGGGGGGTGGGGGAGTGTGTCTCCCCCCCCCCATGAAGTAAATGATAGAGGCCCTGAGGCAGGAGCCACTTTACATTAGTCAAGGAGGCTGCTGCTAGGAGGAGCAGAAAAGCAGCCAATCCTCTGAAGGACTTAATTCCTGCCTGCAGATGCTCACTGGGAACCCACTTGGTGCAAAGATAAGACTGGGGACAATGGGAAGCCAAGAGACAGGAGTGTCCTTCTCCAATCACCCCAATCACCGCGGATTGCAGGGAAGATAAGATGCTCCCAGCAGCTCTAGAAAGGCAAAGGCAACTGGAGAAAACCTAAACCAAGTGAGTAGGAACGGGGAAGGATCTTGCAAGCTGTCTTCTCCTTTTCATCTTTCTCTTCCTCCTCCCTTCCCCCTCCTCACTACAAGCCTTCGCCCTGGGCCTCCCCAAGGACAATAGAAGAGCTGCCCTTGATGAGCAGGAGAGGATTCTCCTTGCCTGCCTCCCAGCATACGGTTGCCTAGCTTTGACTTTGCTCTATGGAGGATAAATCACAGTCAGTCCACTCCCTTCCCCCCACCCCAGGGTCCCCTAGGGAGCTGAGACCTCACCTCCTCCCCGAGAGCCTGCCTGTTGTAATATGGGATTGTCAGGTACAAAGAGGGGAAACCTTCAGAGGCCCACAGGCCTGTTTGGAGAGCCAGGAGGGTCAAGGGGAATAATTGTTAGCAGTTGAATGTGAGCAACTGCGGAGGGATTGGAAGGAGAAAGGTTTCAGGAAGAGAAGAAAGAAAAGGAGGAAAAGAAAAGCCTGTGCTCCCCACCCCCGCCTTCTCCCCCAAACCCCATAGTCTATGCACAGAGAACTGCATGGTGGTCTGGGTCCTTGTAGAACATTTGTGTGCTGGACAATAGCACAGCCTGGCTTCAGATCATCAGCTGCTGGTTTCTGGTTAGCTCTCCCTTTATGCCAGAGCACAATGCGAGCCTTCAGTCACACTGACTCTTGAGAAATACATCTGGTTTTTTCTTTCAGACGCTCTGAAAAGGTCAGCCTGTTCGTTTCTTAGACGCGAGACACCACGTATTTTTTTTTCCCTCCCTCTGAACTGGAAAGACAGACCTACACCTTTTCTTGCCTCCTGGTACATAATTAGACATGGTGCAGCTCTCACAGCCAGCCAGCCCATCCCGTGCACTTTGCAGAGACACAGCCCAGCATCCCTGGCTGCTGAACTCCTGGGCTGATCACAAAGGCTCCATACAGTCTCTCCCTTCCCCGCCTGGAGACCCCAGGATCCTCTTGCTGGTTGTTTTGTTAATTATGACAAGGCCTCCCCCCCAGCCTGTTTCCCCAATACAGGGCATGACCAGGGATGCTGTATGTGGCAAAAGGAGGACTGGAGAAATTTTGCACACACAAAACAACACACAAACACACACCACACACACACATACACACATTTTCATCGTTTTCACTCCTGTGATGGTTAAGATTCTCCTTGCGCATTGTAACATAATAATAAATGTGCCCGTGAGGAAGGAATGCTCAGCAGCTGGTGTCTGACAAATTATCTCATTCCAGACAGGCAAGCAGTCCATGGGAAGGAGAGGCTGGAGCCTGAAGAGGCAATTTGGCACACGTTGGGGTTTCACCTCTCAGATGACGGAGGGCCAAGCGGCGCACCACGTCTGGGCCTGTGCCCCTCAGAGCTTCTCTCTGCCTCATCACCTCCCAGAGCCCCTGACAGCCATAGAAAAGGGGATTATTCTTTGAGCTTAGCCATCTACCCCCTCTCCAGCCCCACCTCCCTCCAACCTCCTCTAGGGCACTCATAGTCTAACCAGAAGCAGCAATTATGGTCCCCAACCCCCCACATGAGCTCTGCTCTTTCAGGCAAGGTGCAAGCTATTTCCTCTCCTGATGACTTCACCTCCACAGCACACTCCTGTGTTCAAATCCCATCCAGAATCCTTCTTTCCTTTTGCAAAAGGAAGTTAGTCACCATCTTCCAGAAACTTCTAGAACCTTTATCCCGCTGTTCTTATTACTTGGGCTTGCAGCCGTTTGTTTTCTGGGAACTCCTTGACAGCAGCTAGAGTGTACCTTCTAATGAAGCCCAAGTGGAAGCTACCTTGGTAAATGTTTTTCTTCCACTGGCTGGCTTAATCCTCATGTAGCCCTAAGAGGGAGGGGGACCTTTACAAAGGACACTGAATGCTCTTTTATTTTACCTCCTGGGCGCCAATAGAATTCCATGAAGCACGATGGAGGAGCTGGAAAAGACCCTCCTCGCCCCTGTTTCTGCACTCAAAGCACCTTGTGGACCCATTGATCTTTCTGTGCCCATATACTTATCACATCAAGGGCTGGGGACCTCCCTCGCCGCGTGGTCATTCTAAGGTTTCAAGGCAACATGCTTTATCTGTGTGGTTCTTAACCCAGAGCCCATCTGCAGGTTTATTTTTGAACACTGGTTTCCTTCCCAAGTGGACACTTCATCGAGACGACGGTGCTGCCTGCCTTGTTCACACCTATCTTCCCAGTTTCGAGAACACTACTTGTCACCCTGTAGGAGTTCGGTCAATTTTTTGATGAGTATATAATGAATCCATTGAGCAAGAGCAAGCTATGAGGCCATAGTCTATGTTTAACCTGGGTCATGACTGCCAACATCCTGCGAAATGTGGCTCGGAGGAAATGCAGCACCCACTGCGAGCTAGAGACATTTGAACAATTATCCCTTGGGCTGCTGACTTAGATGGAGCAGCCCAAGGCCCTCCTCACCATCGCTCCTCCTGCTCAGACATGCTGTTGGCTGAGTCGCAAGATGAGAGCGGCCTTCCCACCAAGTGGGAAAAAACAGGGGAAGCTTGCAGTGCTCTCAAAGATATAACTTTCCAGTATCAAGTTTGAGAAGCAGCTTAGCCATCTAGCAGAAATGGTCTGCATCCCCACTATGTGTTTGCTAGTTACAGACACTGGTAAAGTTGTTGACGTTTGAATATGCTAACTGTGTCTCCTTCAACACTGTGCAATGGCTGCTTCTCAGTGTGGGACAGGGAGCTCACAACCTGTGTGCTTCTATCAAGGATCTGGAGACTGGGATGTGTTTATACCTTGGCCTTCCCTCATTTTACAAAAAGAAGGGAAAGCAGAGACTTAGTGGCAACAATACCGCTAAAGTAGTGGCTCTAAACCTGTGGGTCACAGCCCCTATGGGTCACATCAGATATCCTTCATATTGGATATTTATGATTCATAACAGTAGCAAGATTACAGTGATGAAGTAGCAACAAAATAATTTTACGGTTGGGGGTCAGCACAACATGAGGAACTGTCTTAAAGTTCACAGAATTAGGAAGGTTGATTGCCACTGCTCTAAAGAGACCCCGAAAGAGGGGAATGTCCTGTTGCAGAACTTGCAACTGAGAGCTAAAATCTGGCTTTTGGAGTGGGGGCATGACATAGCAGATAGAGTGTGCAGCAGCTCGTTCCTGTATCTTCAGCACTCAGGGGATGGAAGCAGGAGGATCAGGAATCCAAAGTCCACCTTGTCTGCATAGCAAGTTCAAAGATGCGTGAGACCCTGACTCAGGAAACAAGCCCTGGAAAATATTGAGTTTTGCAGTTCATCCTGTAGCACTTTCTCTTGTTTATGTCTGTGTTTATGTTAGAGGATGAAAGACTCGCATTCATCCATTGTCTTCCAGGTTTAAAAACAGCCACAACTGTTATTGCATTTCAAGAACTAGGGGGGACAAAAGGCAAAGACAACGAGCTTCTGGCATGTAATTTCTTGACTGACTAACAGCAAATACTGCCATATTTGTAACAAAAAAACCTTGGAGAACCCACCTGACTCACACCGTAGACAGAATAGTAGGCTGAGGACAGAGCGGGTAGGGTTGAGATTTTTACTAAGTCCCCCACACCCACAGGAGTAGTCAAGCTGATGATTTAATGAACAGATTTCTTTTGGGAATTCTGGGTTTGCCATATCTTTCCTAAGTGAGGATTTCACTTACGTACACATAACACACACACACAGTGGATTTTGAAAACTGGAATTTTTTGATGTGATATTATGAGTGTTAACAGGACATTGAGTGTCCCCTGCTAGGATGGACTTGGTCGAAACTGCCTCCTGTAAGAGGGACAGCTCAGATACTTTGGCTGCTGAAAAGGGGGTGGAGGCAGTTCTGAACTGAGATGTCATCGTCAGAAGACCTGGAGATGTTCCTCTGAGAGCAGCTTCAGAGTCAACGTAAGAGCGGCTTCCAGAGCACTGCCAACGCAGGACCAACCAGCGCAGGACCAACCATGGCAGCACCAACCAGCTCAGGACCAACCAGCGCAGGACCAACCAGCGCAGCACCAACCAG
>JAQHUG010000167.1:1821033-1846823 GCA_028555095.1 Dicrostonyx torquatus
TTCCAAAAGCAGCCCCTGGTAACTCCAAGGGAACCAGCAGAAGAGCTGCATCAACACGATTCCCGTTCTTAAACTCCAGTACTTTGTCCAGGCCAGCTCTTTCGACCTATCAATCACTGCGGTTGTCATCGCCACACTGAATATAATAATGTCCTAAAGAGTTCCATCCCCTAGACTTCCCTGTGTAATGTTTGTTGCTGGTGGTGGTTTGCTGCTTAGTGCAGAGGCAGGATGAAGATGTTAAGATTAAAAAAAAAAAGGATCTTTCAATGTATTTCCTTTTAAGATTCTGTTTTAGTTTTATTTATATGTGGGCATGTGCAAGACTGAGAGCAAGTATTTTCAGAGTCCAGAGGAAAAGGTCAGATGCCCTGGAGCTGGAGTTACAGACAACTGTGAGACATTAAGTGAGTGCTGGAAACCAAACTCAGGTCCTCTGCAAGAACAGGATGTACTCTTAACTACTTATTTATCTCTCCAGCTCCTTTTTATTTATTGATTCATTTGCCATTTTCTTTCTATTCCTTTGTTATCTACATGTTGATGATGATGCCAAGGTCATACGTGTGTGGTTTATGAGGTCCCACGCCCCTCCTTGTCCCGGAGCTTGCCCGATACAGAATGCCTAGTAGATCTCCTCTAAGCTGAATTTTACCCCAGTGGGATCGAGTAGAGAAAAGACAGGGGAAACTCAAGACTGAAAGAGATTTACTGGACCAATGAGATGTACTAGGAAGAAGTGGAAAGAAAGTCCTTCCAGATAGAATGACAGGAAAGGAGGAAGAACAGCGGACAGAGGAGTCTGTAGAGATCACAGAACGTGACTGGCAATTGCAGGCATGACAGTATTCTAAATCTGGTGGGACAATCAGCATGTGTGGACCGTAAAGGTTAAGTGAAGTGTTTATTTTATTCCTCTCTTTCCTCTAGTCAGCCCAACTGAATACGATTACCAGGGACACAGCACTTGCTGCATACTAAAATTAGATGCTGGTTTGACTTTTCCAAGCATCCATGCACAAAGGCCTCTTGCACATAAATGCCTTTTTCCGCGGGCTCAGTCATCATACGTATCTGCCCTTGAAGATGAGTGTTAGAAGCCAAGATGCAACAAACATCCATGGCGGATGATAGAGCAGATTAGAGGCCTCAGAGCTGAGGTCAAGTCTTGGCTCTGAAGTTTGTAAATTTGAGCAAGTCTATTCTCCTCACCTAGCAGGAGTCTTCCTATTGTATGCTCACCTTACAAGGATTTGGGAGAAAAATAAGACGTGTAGGGAATCGTTTGAAATCTCTTGTCTTGCCCTGAAGGACTATGGTAGCTATATTTCTGTTGCCTTGTGTATCTACTTGACTCTTGTCAAGTCGCTTCTGATTTACAGAGGGAGAAAATAGAGGCCCAGGCAAGTAATGCTGGCATGCTTTGCTTGCCCACTGAGGCCAATGGCATGAGATGCAAGCCCAGTCTATGGCCTTCTAGTCCCAATCTGTATCCGCAAACCATGTCATCCTCACTAAAATTCCACTCTAACATTATGGCTGTTCAACCAGAAAGAAAGATCAAAGTGTTTTTCAGAATTATCACAGAAAGTTCTGCCTTCAATAATGTCTCAAAAGGTTGATGTTTGAACAATTCTCTTCCCCAAATTTCTTTTCCTTCTCCGTCACTTTTTGTCTGTTATGTTCTTTCTACTTATAAAAGCAGACATTCTTGGAGTCTGGGGTATAAAAATGGCTAAAATGTGAATCTTTAATATTTTTCTTTATTAAACATAATGCCAGCAGGAATACAGAGACTTTTTTCTCTTGCTAAATAGTCTCACAAATAAATCCTTTCTAAATAAGCAGTACCACGAATAAATAGTTTTTTAATAAATTAGTGTTCAAAAATAATTCACTTTAATGTCTCAGTTATGGCTTGCATATGCAAAGCCAATGGCCAAGTTTATATTTATACCAACTGTGTATAAAAGCAGCTAATATCACTCAAATATGTGTTCCTCACACTGGACCCTATCTGATGACAGCAATGAAGGCAACAGAGCTGAACTTCATAAGGGGTCAAAACCCCAGAAACACTTCTAGCTGTGAGACACTGGGCACATCACACCCACGACCTCAGTTTCATCATCAATAAAACTGAAATTATGTTGCCTGAGTCACATAATTCTTTGAAGAAAGAAAAGAAACAATTTCCATATAACAGCTTTGTGGAATCTAAAGTAGTGTGGAAAATTCCTATTTTCCTCAT
This sequence comes from Dicrostonyx torquatus, assembly GCA_028555095.1. NCBI lineage: Eukaryota > Metazoa > Chordata > Mammalia > Rodentia > Cricetidae > Dicrostonyx > Dicrostonyx torquatus. The sequence goes on from JAQHUG010000167.1 coordinate 1,823,285, forward strand.
TATAATTCTTACAAGTGGAAGTTCTGAGCACATGGCACTTGATCCATGCACTACTTTCCCCAGGGGTCAGTATTTCTTTGTGCTGGTCACTGATAAGGAAGGATAAAAGATCGTTGCAATAAAGAGGATGGGAGACCAACCTGAATAGTGTGGGACCTTCAGACTAAGAAGTGTGGCCTGCAGTGTGAGCCCTGATGATCTCGGGAGAAGCTGTGTCTACTCCCTTCTTCCTCAATATGGGAAAACAGCTTTGTTTTCAGTTGTACAAGAAAACCTCAAAGCCCCACGAAAATGCCACTAGCCCTTTTCTGCTGCTATCTAGTTCCCTGCACTGTGCCAGTTCCTTATGAGGAGCTATGTTCCCTGGGTGGTGGCAAGACACTTGTGTGTGCAGCACCAGGGAAAGTCACTTGAGGACGCAGAGATGGAACAGCTTTGTCATTAGACCTGGTGAGCTGACTGTCGACTCCAAACTGCTGCCAAGTTTCCTCTCCAGAACCTAGAAATGCTATGCTGCTCTCCACCAAGTCCTCCCGACAGAACTTCCAGACATCTGCCTTTGCAGAATGTGGCCGTGTCTCTGAAGAAGCTTCACGCTCTACTTTCTCCTGAGTAGCTGAGACCCAGGTTGCCAGGGTGGAGACACCCAGTCTACACATTCCCTTGACTTTTATAGTTATACACTAGTCTGGGGTGGGACTTGGGGTTCCCTTAGAGATGAAGTCTGTGGGAAGGAGCTGGTAACAAATTCTGTGCAGAATTCTTTATTTTAAAGAAGTCGTTATCAGAGCTGTGAAATAAAAGCATAATAAATAAAAGCGAATAAATAGTTTTTAATAAATTAGTTTACAGAAGTAATTCACTTTAATGTCTCAGTTATGGCTTACATATGCAAAACCAATGACCAAGTTTATAGTTACACCACTGTGTATAAAAAATGCTAATATCATTCAAATGTGTGCTCCTCACACTGGACCCCATTTGATGACATTCATTGAAGACGACAGAGCTGAACTTCAGTGCCACTGGAAAAGGAACTGTGGGATCGTGAGTTGTCAAAGCAAACCTGCCCGAGGGTGTGGGGCTGGCTGGGACCTGAAGAGCGAGTACGCAGGGGCCCACAGAATTCAAGTGAGTCCGAAGAGGAATGTCACAGGCCCTGGGTTCAAATACTCATAACCACGTAAAAGCCAGAAACAATGGCAGTGGTATCTGTCATCCCAGCGCTCCTACAGAGAGATCAGAGGCAGACAGAAAAATCCCCAGAAGCTTTCAGGCCAACGAGCCTGGTGTGAGCAGCAGAAAAGGTTCCCTGAAGGCCTGGAAGGAAGTGGGCTCAGAAGAGCTCGGGAGCAGAGTGGAAGATCAGGACAGCTGTATACAGGTCCTGCTCCTTTCTCTTTCAGTGACGTCTACAGGCCCCTCCAAAGCAGGGTGCCTAAAAAAGAGCCTAAGGCTGTGAACTTCAACTCTATAATGGACTACATGGGTCCAGACTCTAGCTACAGAACACTGTGGAACTTGACAGTATTTATGCACTGTGAGCCTTCTATAGCTGATGTTGACGGCAGTACGCACGCAGTCTCTTGAGGATTAAATGCAGTCATGGATACAGCTCCTCCAGACTCATGTGTGACACATACCAGGTTAGATTATCCCCATGGGCCAAGACAATGTCCTGGTCCTTAGAAGTCCTCTAACTTTTACACTGAGATGCACACAAGCCAGAAGAGCGTCAGGCATCAGTTCCAATTTGAGAACCCCAGAGAGTCCTGGAGAAAAAGAGCCGATGGCCTGCTCAGTGGTGATCAGGCCCTGGTGCTGCCACTGTCCAAGATTCCTGGCCAGGGTTACCCAAAACGAGTAGCATCAGCTACAGCAGTGTCTGCCTGATATTTGGAAAGTGTTTATTTTCAGGTCTCTGTGGTTTACCTGTTGGCATCACCTCCCATAAGTTAGTGTGTTGAGTTCCTAGCTCCAGGAACTGGCTCCATGGGGGAAGCACTTGCCGTCCCACCATGAGGGTTCTAGGTTCAATTCCCTGCAACTCACAAGCTGGTCTCAACTGTATGCAAGTCTACAATATTAGCCATGCTGTGCTGCGATGGGAGATGAGGCATGGAGAGTTCTCAGGGGTCTTGCAGGCCAGCTAGGCTGGAATATGTGCTGAAAGGCACATCCTACCTCAACCAAGGGAAGGCAAAAGCCAACATTCAAGATTGCTGTCTTCTCTTCACATATGTGCCATGGCACCTATACTCATGCACAGGGATGTGTGTGTGTGCACAAACACACACACTATGCATACCCAGACAGATACAAACACACATATACATTTTTTAAAAATAAAAAAAGAGAGGAGGGAGAGAGAAAGGAAAGAAAGAGAGAGAGAGACAGAAAGAGAGAGAGAGACAGAAAGAAGGAAGGAAGGAAGGAAGGAAGGAAGGAAAGGTTCCTAGTTCCTAATGTTAGATCATTAGGAGAGTTTTGATTATGGTGGGGTTGATTCATCCATGAGTGAGATGAATGCCCAGGAGATTAAGATCTAACAGAACTTATCTTCTTTCTGTCATGTGGAATCAGAGGGAGAAGAGATCACCTATGATCCAGGAGCTTGAACTTCACCAAACACCAGATTCACCAGGACCTTGACCAAGGACATGCTAGCCTCCAGAACGTTCCGTAACTTTCTGTCATCTAGTAACAGTAGCATGTAGCAGTAGCATGAACAGGTTCCGGCAGAGTCCAAAGAAGCCAGGACATCACAGCCACCATAGCTCCTCACTCCTTGAAGTCCTCCAAGCTCCCTGACTCTCCAGTGAACCTCCTAGACTCATATTTGGGTAAGACCGTCTACTGACTACTGCTCTCCTGTCTGTTTCCTGATAGCGTCTCCTTCCTGATGGAGCTCTTAAATTCCACTCTCTTCATAGACATCACTTCAAATAAAGTTTTGGACCCTAAAGTGCACTTTCTGCCTTTAGTCTTTGTGTTATGGACATATGGGTCCTTGTCCTCCCAGCCACTGACAGCCGTAGGGATCTTAAAATAGTGGCCTTGTGACAGTGGCATAGTTAAAGGGCACTGTCACCCACTGGACAGAATTAGAGCTGTCCCTATCATTTATTAATTATGTCGGTTAGTAAACCTCAATCAATCTCAATTTCTGTCTAACAGAACAGACTCCCACCATTGAGGATCATGACACAGATGGGATGGAAAATGGATGTGCTTTTTTCAAACACAATGACTATACCACAGCAAATCTTGGCTAACTATTGCTTTTCCTTCTGTCCTTCTTTCTGGTATTTTGTCCTTTCCAAGCTGTCACCTCCACTGTCCCGTTACAAGTACACTTCCTTTCCTAACATTCCAATAAAAACTCAATCTGGAATAATTTAAACAGATTACTTGCAAAGGATGATGCAATATTTATACCATATTGTGGCTCTATGAGCACCCTGAAATAAATGATAATTATCCACTAAATCCACATTTTATAATGCTCTTTAAACTGTCTAAACATTCACACTCCCTAATATGGCCTTTGCCATGCTGGTCCTTCTGCCTGGATCCCTTGTCCCCACTACTTCTGCTGACTCTGCCCTCCCAGTCTCAGACACCTCCCGAGAGAAGCCTCCTCTTACCATACCATCTACATTATGTCTCTATTATCTGTCTCCTTGTTCTCTGTTCTTCCCCCATCTGGAACTTAGCACACTTTAAAATTGCTTCCCATTCCTATGACTACAGTTGTTTAATGTCTATTTTCTCACAAGACGTGAAACTCCAAAAATGCAAGAAGTATACCACACCTAGATCTGCCAGCAGCCAGGAGATGACTCAGTAACTGCTGCATGAATGTATGACTTACCTCTTTCTGCTCGCACCAAGATTATACAGTTGGTTTTTTTGGTGAGCTCATATCCTAGAAATTCAAATTCAGCTTTGTCTTCTCCATCATTCCTAAGGGTTTTTTTTTTCATGTTTGTTGCAAGTCTGTTAATGACTTGTGTGATGATGCAAGTATGTACATATGTGCATGTATGAGTGTTACACACAAGCAGAGACACAGACTTGGATAAACAATAAGTTTTGGAGTCATCTGAAAAAGGTATGGTGTGGATATGTATGAGAAAAAGAGATGACATTGATAGATACCTCTGAATGAAATCATGCAATACTTGACTATCATCGTGAGGCACTGGATAATATCTAATGTGAAATAATACGCTAAAAGAAGTATTCATTAACCATCAGGCCCCCAGGACCAGAGCAAAGGAATCCTAGGCAATATCCCAAAGCCACAGTGAACATAAAGTTTGAGCCCTAGGAAACACAATACTTAAAGTAACGCAGACGCATGTTTTACAGTTGGAGGCCCATCAGCGAAGTAGGGGACCCCTGAGAGAGCGCCCTCGGATGCTGGCCAGCAGGTAAGAAATTGATTGGTGAGGGTGAATTGAAAATGGGTGCAAGTAATTCTGTTCCAGTATTGACAGCCGATTAATGGGTCAATTGTTCTTTTAAAGAAGCAAGGCAAGGAAGGCTCTCGTATTAAAACTAGACAACACAAGAATTCTTTAAGACAGTTTTCTTTTGCGTAAGGTAGTTTATTGCTTAATTTTTTTTGAGAGAGTTTAGTCCCTGGTTTCTATATGCAGTGGGGCTTTAATATTACTGACTGGGAGCAGGTAAAGGCTGACCTTCAAAGAGTATTGAAAGAGCGAGGGCCAGAGGAATTTCCCATAGCGATATTTTCACGAGGGTGCTTAGTTAGAGACGCTCTTCTCAGTGATGATGTAAAAGTAAAAGAGCAATTGGAGAATTTGAACAAAACCTTTGAGGAGATTCTGGATGTAGAATCTGTGAGTTCTATTAAGAGTTTTGAGGAGCAGGGGTAGATCCATGGGCCCTACAGGTCCCCCTTTTATATAAATTATATGACTAGGCCTGTCTTTGGTGGCATTGGATGTCAGGCAATACCCCTTACCCATCATGGGAAAGCGTCCAGGTCAAAACACATTTCCTGTCTTAGGTTGGGGCACCCCCCAAAAACCTTTCTCGTCATTGGCTCACTAGTCACCTATCACCAAGTTCAGTCAGATTTGTGATAAAAGATCCTCCAGGGCAATTGCTAAGAGGACTGTAAAGTGGTGATATTGACCTGACCTTGCCTTTGGGTCTGGCACCAGGAAACCATGAAGATGATGTCCAGCCCATATAAGCACTTCTTAAGGAGCCTGTGCCTGCTCAGTCCCAAATTGGAGCCCTTTCAGTAAGGTCTCAGTGCTGGGGAGGAACCCTGGTATGGTTAACGAGGATAATCCCAAGAGCCAGTTTGTAAATTGTGCACTCCAGGGTCTGTGAATAACAGCAATAAGCCTTTTACTGTATAACTTAGCAGTGGTCTTTAACCAAAACCAATTGCAAAATTAACTGCAATATTCATTTGTAAATTTAGCTCAATTTGAGTGGCCAAGGCATTTGCAACCTGCCCTGATAAGGTATCCTTTGTGCTAGCAGAAGCAACTGACTGACTAAGGGGAAATCCAGCAGCCAATCAATGGCTGCCAAAATCATGAGATGGGTTGAGAGAGGAACAATTTTTGGTGCTCGGACCACCACAGCCAGCTCCTCGGGATCCCAGCAACTCTTCAGTTGACAAGCCAGTGTCTATTTGATCTCTTGGCTCTGTCCTGTCTTCAGGCTTCTGGACAGGAAAATCCACAGCACGCACCAGATGCTCAGGTACCCATACTGGACTGTCAGCATCCTGGGGGGAAAACATAAACAGTTCCTCTTCCCCACACCAGTACAGGATCTGGACCATACCAAGTGCCATCTGCTAGATTCTTCCATTTGACATGAGGCATCCCGGAAGAAATTGGCCGCCCATGCTGGTCAGCAGCGATACGAGATTGAGCATCAACAGTCAAAAAATTTAAAAATGTGTAAAATAAAAGATAAATAAAGTAAAAGATAAACGGTCTCTGGGGGGTGGAACCAGAAGCAGAAGGGAGAATATTGGGAGGGAGAAGGCAATGAAAATGGGGGAGAGCCAAGAGAGGGCAACAGAGGGGTAAATATGAGTCAATGGTAGACATTATTTGGTATGTGAAATAAATGCATTAATGGCTTTAAAATGATAAATGGAGACAGCAATGGGATCTTGTGGTAAGGCCTTATCCTGGAACAAATTTTGAAAACTCATATACAACATGAAAGAATTATAGGACATATCAAAATCCTGACCTCAGAGGAGGAATGATTATAGAGGAAGGAAGAGAATAAAGAGCCAGGAAAAGAAGTTGTCAAAAAGAATTTATTAATTGCTCCAATGTAATAGATAAGTTGAGCAAGTTTTGGATGTAAGCACATAAGGTATGGACCTTATTTAACCAGTTCCTGATCTTGGGTGAAGAGATTTAAGGGATGGTAGTGGAGCCTTAACCATACGATGAGTGAATGGTTCCTGTGTGTAAGTGGTGTGGCTTGAACGAAAAGGTCCCCATAGACTCTGACATTTAAATCCATGATCCTCAATTGGTAATGCTGTTTGGGGGAGGCCTCAAACACATGACCTTGCTGGAGGAAGGCTGTCACTGGTGGTGAGATTTGAGGTTTCAAAGTCATGTGCTATTCGCAGTCTGCTCTCTCTGCTTCCTTGTGGTTTGAGATATGAGCCCTCGGCTCTCAAATTCCAGCTCCAACTGCTATGTCTGCTGTCTGTTGTCATGCAGTCCCTGTCATTATAGACCCTAACCCTCCAGAACCATAATCCCCGGATGAATTCTTCCTTCTGTAAGTTGTCTTGATCGTAGTATTTTACCACAGAAATAAGGGGGGGGAGCAACACAGAATAAGGGTGTAAAAGGAGTCTCACGTGATGTAGACTGTGGTAGCAACCGTGGCTAGCCTGTGACTATCTTTAAGCACATTTATTAACCTCTTCTAATCTTCTTCATGCTGTCCAGCCCTTTGAATACATATGGTCTGTCATTGCAATGACTTTTTCTTCTTCCTTTGATTCATGCTTTCTCTTCGGTCTTGCTTTTAACCCTTCTTTACTGTGGATTTCTTTTTTTTTTTAGGCTTCCTCCCACGGGTTTCCAGGCAAAACAGCCTGTTTGAGAAGAGCTTCGTCTTCCCTTCCCACTTCTCCAGCTCAGAGGACCAGGCTGTAAAATCGTGATTAGCTTTTCCTTAAGATCCTTAAAATTGTTTTCCCCAAAGTCCAGGGACACAACTATGCATCGCTTTAGATGCATGTATGTGTGAAGTATTGGACATGGAAATATATTTGAATATTTGTTAAAGACTACTCTTTCCCTGCAAAATGATCTTGCACCTTTGTAAAAATAACCCCCCATACATGTAATTAACATACTTGCCCTCACTCGGAGACTACAGAGAAAGAGACCCTGCCATTTGAGATGAGAGAACAAAAAACTTGGCATCCAGTTAACTAACGAGGGTAATTGTGTTTTTATAAAAGATAGGAGGATGGATAAACTAAGTACTCTACAACACATAGTATTTTTTCACTTTGAAGGCTTCTTCTTGCCAGAATTCCTGAGAATGTTAGTCATAGAGAACAGGTATATTCTTGTCTGTACCATTTTTCTGATTTATTGTTATATAAAACTATAGAAAGACAATTTTAAATAAATAAAAACAATTCGGAATCATAATATTAAGATGAACACATAAAGTATCTCTATATCTACAGATTTCATCTGGATGATGGACAGGTTTTTTTAATTTGTGAGTGGCTATCTTCTTTGACCATTGATGCTGTCTGTGAAAAAATCATATTCCTGCTTGCCTTCTTAGCTATGTCTATAAAATGAACACTGCTGATACAACTTTCCAAAACCCCTAAATTTTCCTTACTAGGAATACCACATCTATACACTCACTGAGATTTTGGCTGCATAGAAATCTCTGCATGGAACATACTCTTAGCTTGAGAGAAGAATGGACAAATGAAAACAAGAATATGCACTCATTCATTTGGGTGATTTCTTTAGCTGAATACTTACAGTTTCATACAATTAGCAAAGTTAGTTAACTGGATGCTAGGTTCCTTATTCCCTTATCAAGGATGGCATGGTATCTTTCTCCTGAATCTCTAGGTGAGTGTATGTATGTTAACCAAAATGTATGATGAATTTTTACAAAGACACAAGATTTTAGAGGTAGCTAGAAACTTCAACCCATGAACGCAAAGCTTACAGGCAAGTAGTTGAGCAGTATTGTGTGACATTTCTGGGAAGATGTGAACGAACACCTATTGACCCCCTAGATAGAGCCCCAAAGAAGTGACTTCATCAAAGGCTTAGTGAATCAGAGAGTTTATTCGGGTTATTTAAGAGAACATGAGTGAGGAATTAGTTAAAGGTATATGGCTGACTCAAGGGTGATGGCCTCACCAAAAATCTTACCCCCTAATGGGTGGCAACTCAAGAAAACTGCATCACCAGAGAACTCTGAACAACTTGAAGGCATGTTGGCCAATCTTAAAGTCTCCTCTGTCCACCTACAGTTGTTAATGTCAATATTACTTTGGGGAGGAGCCATGTGAATCTAGTTAGTATCAGGAACTTTCTGGGACTTGTTTTGTTTACTTCCTTAGCTTTAAGGGAGTGCTTTGATTCAGATCAACAACAGATAGCATGGCTAGTAACAGCCCAAAGTCCATCAAATGGTAAATGAATAACCCAAATGGACTATATGTTATTTGACCACATAAAGAGTAGATATTTTATTCATACTACTGTATAGATGAATCTTGGAAATATGACAGTAACAGAACAACATAGAAATTTGTATTATTCTTGTGATGGTTATCATTCAATGTCAATTTGACAAAAAACTAGAATCATATGGAAAACAGGTCTCTGAACACAACTGTGGGGATTTCCTTGATTACATTAAGTAAGATGTGAAGATCTCCTTACTACAGGTGGCACCATTCCCTAAGTAAGAACAAGAGTAGAGAACATCAACAGAGCGCTATCACACGGTGAAATTACTGCTATCCCCTTTTAACTGTGGATTAAATTCCCACAAGCTCCCGATGCCTTGGCATCCCCACCATGATGGCCTGTAACCTGGAACACTGGGCTTGAACAAACCCTTTATCCCTTCAGTTGTTTTTTGTCATTGTCTTTCATCACACCAAGAGCAAAGAAACTAAGGCAGTATTAGTCTAGTTCTGCAAATATCTGGAATAAGCAAATCCATAGAGACACAGTAGATTAGTGAGCCTCTAGGTAGAACGTGTTTTAGACTCTGATCACTAAATCATATGAACTTTTGGGGAAGAAAAGTGTTCTATGAGAAAAAAAGTTTTGGAATTAGGTGAAACTAATGGGCGCAGTTGTACAATTTCATGCGTGTACAAAAGCCCACTAGGCTATATAACCTAAAGTGGCTTCCTGTATCATTCTTATGCCATGTGAAGTACACTTCAGTTAGAAGTATGAAGGAAACGGAATGAAGGGGATGACCAAGGGTGAAGAGAATGAAGAGGAAAACAAACAGAACAAAGATTTCCAAAAATATAAAAAATGTGGCAAGGGTGACCAGGGTAAGTTGGTGTCTTGCCAATGAAAATACAGTTCATGAAAACTCTAGATTCTACAGGTCCTTTCCACTCACCACCAGATGCTCGGGCAGAGGACTATCTCACACTGCCCTCGTTAGTGACAGCATCGTTACCAGCAGACTCCACATCAGCTTCTGAATCATGGATAATGTACATTTGAATAGAGAGTTCCTGTGTCCAAGACCACATAGAATGTGCTGGACAGGTGTTTCTAAATTGCAGTTCACATCTGGGAAGGATTTCAAAAATTATTATGATCTTAACAAAATAATTATAACTAATCTTGATATAGAATAAAATACACTTTCTATACTTTCCTTGCTTTGTAGTGACCCCTCTCCTCTCTCTGTCTCCTTCTCTGTGTCTCTCTTTATCTCTGCCTCTCTTGCCTGAGCTTCTCTGACTTAGAATTTCATCTGACTTTGTCTCTTGTTGTGCTTTATCTTGTATGAATTACTTCACATCTGGATAGATTACAAATCCTTCAAATGTAGGAGCATCTCTGCATTCCTGATGCTTGGCACAGGGTCAGCAAATTATATCCTGGGATTAGTTGATATCTATGGGTGAGCGACCAATGGGTCTTGGGATTTGGATACAGAATGGCCCAAAGGCTCATGTGTTAAAGGATTCAGTGAGGAGCTGTGTGGACATTGAATCATGAAAGTACTAACTTCATCAGTAGATTAATAGACTTATGGGTTCATAGCTGAATAGGATATTGGGAGGTGGGAATTAATTGAAGAAAGTAGATCATTGGAGCCATGGTCCCTCTTTCTCCTGCTTTCTTCCTCTTTTCTCTCTCCATCTTGCCCTTCTTCTTTCTGCCTCCAACCCACCATTAAATGAGCCACTGTGTGTTAGCAAGTGTTCCCTGCCATGTTCAATCTTCTGCCACTCACAGCCTGGAAGCAATGGAACCAGACAGCCTCTGACCATGAACCAGAAGAAATTCTTTCCTGTTGGATACAGTACAATATTGTACACCAAGCAGTAGGGAAATGGAGGCAGGAGGATCAGGAATGCAAGGTCGTTCTTAGTTACATAGTGAGTTTAAGCCCAGCCTGGGCTACATGAGACCTCCACCTTAAAGAAATACAACACAAAGGCATGATGGAAAGCATCTTTTCCCCTTTAAGTTGTTTTGGTTGGGTATTCTGCCGTAGTTTGACTCTGAAAAAAATCACCACACTCATTTTAAAATAAATACAATAATAGTAATAATAATAAATATGCAGAATACTATTTGTATCAGAAGCTAAGGGACGTTGTAGCCTGTGGCTGCTCTGGCTTCCCCCAAGTTGGGTTTATTTTCCCCAGGAACACAGCATCTGACTCTATCCTGTGCTGAAATGACATCTGTTTATGCTGTTTATGGTTTTGAACAGCCAAAGCAGAATATACAACCGAATCACTAGTCTCTTTACAACATGGGTAGGTTTTAAAAACCATAGAAAACTCTGGCTGGGGTCCATATCTACACTCTCTGCAGCAGTTCCTTCCCGCCATAGCTGCTCTTTGAAATCCCAGTGAATCCAGAATTCTGAATGCAGATCAGTAATTTCCTTTCTGGATCTCCTGTGGCCACCCAGGATCACCCCTTCTGAGGCTACGACACACCCCACTCCCGGAGCTCTTCAAGGCTTCTGGCAGAGCAGCACTTTCAAGGGAGTCCTGTGGGGCGTGAGCTGTTCAGTGGAGAAGTAGGGCTTTGTATGGGATTTAAAGGGCCCCAGAGATCTGTGAGGACCGTCTGCCGCAAATGCCTTCGTGGGCTTTAATTTGCTCTCATCCCACAGCAGATAGAAAACATTTTCAGAAATTTTGTTTCTATTTGAGAATTTGACTTGTATTTTGATTTTAGAGAGGAGAACTCAAAATTATGTGGAAGAATTACGTACCTATCCAGCGCATATTTTGATGTCTTTAGAAATTGAATGTCTATCAGGTTATGGAAAGAATTACGGCTTTGACAGAATCTGGCTTGCTCGTCATCTGTACCGCTGGCTGTTTCTCTTTAGTTGCAATAATAAACGCAAATCACTCTCAGGTTCACGAAGCACCTCTGCAGCCTGCCTGCATCTGCTCACAGACGATTACGACCCTAGTTTTATAGAAGGCATGAAGGCTGAGAGGTGCAGGAACATGACAAACACACGAAGGTAACAGCAGAATAAACACTCCTAAGTCGGTCACTGGCCTCAGAGGTTTTCATCTCTATTCAGGATCGCACCTTCCCCCGTTTGTCTGTAGACATATGAAGACCAGATTGCACAGGGAGATAACTAGAACGGTTGGAGAGTATATTTTCTAAAATTAATATAGACAGGAAAAAATAAGCTTCAAGAGCCAGAGGTGATATATAGTACGAGTTCCATTGCTTCTCTATTCTCCTTCCTCATTGCCATGAAGATGCTACTCTTTCCCCAGAGTGAATTCATGGCTGATAGGAACCCCAGCCCCTTGGTCTGGGATTTAGACAAACATCTCAGCAAAGCAGAAGTTCACTGCGTTACATGCTGGCATAAAACGGAAAGGCTAGCGCGTTCCCATATGCAAAGGACTTGCCAAAAGAGTCTAGTGCTTCAAAAACTGTGCAGTGGAAGGAGACGCGATCTCAGTACAAGCCGTGGGAGCAGGGGGAATCTATGAAGCAGAAAGTATGGCTGGGGAAGAGATCAACCCAGTGACAGTTGACCGGTCTTGCTGTTCTCTTAAGAGGCACTAATGGTAGTGGACTGGAGCAGTGGAAGAAAACCCAGCTTCATTTAAAGCACTAGCATGAAATTGGCTGCAATAAAATTATGCATTAAGTGTGCATTATGTTTAATAAGACTGGATTGTACTTCCCATGTTTACTCTGTGACTATTGAGGCTGATCCAATTTTCTCAAGTTCTCCAATTGGTTCACGATCGAGTTTCTGGCCAGAAGGTCACATTTCCCTTGCTGTTATTGTATGTCTCTATTACTGGAGTATGGCATTTACACTTTATATTCATTACTTTTTTTTCTATCTCCTGAACCTTCCCCATTCCAAAATGTTCCCTGTTGATGGCCCGTTTGACACAAATTAGAACAACCTTGATAGCTGTCAACTGGAGACTATCAGAGAACAAAAGGACATTATTGCGAGCCGGCACTGGAGGTAATTTCATGTGCTTTCTCCGAAGGCTTCTTAATAGCCTTTGAGAAATAATACAATTCAGATCTGCAGCCAGGAGACAAAGAGTGGATGTTGGACAGCATGACTAGCACGTGACTTGGTCTTTAGACTCTACTGTCTTGGGGTTAGGAGGATTATCAACAGAAAATAGAGATATCCAGTCTCATTTCACTCATGTATACAGCCATTAATTCGTCTAACTAGCGAGCACTCCATGGGAGCCTACTATGTGCCAGATACTGTGAATGGTGGAGCTACAGCCACGAGTGTCATGGTCCCACTGTGGTTTCATAACATAGTAAGGATGGGGAAAAAACTGGCATTGGGCCACAAAGACAAATCCTGACGCATGAAGGAAATTGATGAGTTGAGGGAAAAACAAATAGTTTCTCATAAAAAACAGGGATACTTTATGGAAAAACTGAAGCAGGTCTCTTGAAATAGGAGTAAGAGGCATTACAAGCAGTAGGAAAGGCACAGGTCGGATACAGAAGTACAGAAGAACAAGACATCTAGAAAGACACAGGAAAAAAACAAGGTGGGGGCACCAACAATATAAGGGTCACAGGAGGACACAAAACACCTGGAAATGAGGCCAGAGTACAGAGGAAGCGCTGCACAAAGTCGTCAGGGATTTGGAGATAATTCCACTGTCATGGAAGAATAATAAAAAAAAAAATCTCCCTACCTGTATTATAATTTTAATCTTTTACTTCTACAGAGGGCTTCAATCGGGTGGAGGGAAGAGACAGCTCCTTCACAGTATCATTCTGTATTCTCTCACATGCTGAGACAAATGCAAAACAATGCATTGCTGTATACATGCATTTGTGCACATCTGTGCCTGAACTTCACCCACAGTAGCTGTGCTTCGGGCCCTGACCCCACACACACACTCCCCATGGTGGATGGATGCCTGACATTGAAGATGGTGCTGTACCTTGGTGGGATAATCCTTTGTACACTGTGAAGATGTGTCTCTGTTCTATCTCATCTGCTTAAGGCACCTTCTGAAAGGTTTACTAAAGAGCTGAAAGACCAATAGTGAGGCAGGAGAGGATAGGTGGGACTTCTGGGCAGAGATAGGAGCTCTGGGAAAGAATCTGAGGTGCAGGAGATTCGCCAGCCAGATGCAGAGGAAGTCAGACATACAGTACTGAGGAGCGGTAATGAGCCATGTAGCAAAATGGAGATGAATAGAAATGGGTTAATTGAAGTGTTAAGTCCTAGTTGGGGACAACTTAAGCTAAGGCCAAGCTTTCATAATTAATACAAAGTCTCTGCATCAGTATTGGAGAGCTTGGGAGTCCAAAGAAAGACCTGTTATAGTACCTTGTGTGTACTAGGGTCATCCCATACACACATACTTCTAGAAACCATAGTAACCATAGTAAGAGATTAAAAATAATCATGATTCTTAGGTCTGTGCAAACTCAGAACATGGGTTGTTTATTAGTTGTTTTGGTTTTTTCTTCCTTTCCTTACTGAGACCTTTCCAATTTTTACTTTTGGAAATAATTACTTTTCTCTAACATATCCTAATTTCCAAATCCTTTATTTCTGTACTTTGGGTAAATAATAAGTTTAAGTTTAATTGAACACAATAAATACAATCCTGTGACAGGTCATCTGGTAGAAAAGATGGCTGCTAGGTACTATGAAGCATGTATATAACAGACAAAGAAATTTTGTTCATGAATTTCCTCAAACTGTCTATGAATTTCCTTGTCTATCTGCACGTGAGAAGGAAAGACTGGAGCAAACCTGGAAGGAACAGCTGCTTGTGAAGTGTGAGTTGATCAGAGATCACAAACTCACATGATGCTGACAGACACTGGGTTTCCAACCAGCCCCAGGAGGCTGTCCTCACTACCCCACGAGACCGCCCTCACTGCCCCAGGAGGCTGCCCTCACTACCCCAGGAGATGGTCCTCACTACCCCTTCCTCCATGAACTCAAGTCCAGACATGACACGTGATGGGATGGGACTTGAAACTTTTACCCTAACCAATGAGTAAGGCTTCCTTTAAAGTTGAGTCTAAGACCAAGCTTTGAACAGACAAAACTGAACAGTTGGTAAATGAAGCCAGTAAATTTCAGAGAGAGAGAGAGAGAGAGAGAGAGAGAGAGACGAGATCAACAAAATCCAAGGAATAAAAACTTGTTAGAGATTCTTGAGGGCAGAATCATGTGAACTGTAAAAGAACACTGGCATATAAACAGAAAAAAAATGGTACATCATGTTTAATAGGTAAAGGATTTCAAATACTATTCTTAAATAATATTACAATACATGTATTCAAACTACAAAATAGTAGACACAGTGAATGAACTGATGAGGAATTTTAGTCAAGCCAAAGAAAGGAACTTCTTAAATAAATTCAAAGAAAATTCTGGAGCAAAGCATCATAGCACATATAACCAAATTTTAATTGAAAAATTCAATAGCTGATCTTAATATTATATTGAACACTATTGTAGGAAAACAAGAGAATTTTAAGATGGAAAAATAGGAAGCATGGAGACTAGGGAAGTGAATGGAGAAGGGTGGACATGAAACTAAAAAATTAAATGAATTGTATCTGACTTTGGGAAGACATCAAGTTGTTTAGTAAATGTTCATTTGCAAACCTAGACAGATGCAACAAAGAAATAAGGAAAGAAAAGTGGAAGAAGACATTATTTTCCAAAAGCAAGTGAAAACACAAATCAAAAAGACTGAATAAACACACACAAAAAACATATACATATACACATACACACACGCTCACATGCCCACACATATACACACATAGATATGCATACATACACACATATACACAGGGAAAATTTCTGGAAAAACAAAGAAATCTCAAAGGCAATCAGAATTAGAGAAGATTTTGTTTAGAAGTTTGTGGGTGGAGTTTCTGTCCCGACCACCTGCTCTCAAATAACCAGCAGCTGCTTCCCGAATAATTGACTCGGATACTTAATATACATTATAAATGCTAGGTCAACCACTCAGGCTTATTACTAACTAGCTCTTACGTTTAAATTAACTCATATTTCTTATCTATGCTTTGCCATGTGGCTTATGACTTGTTACCTCATTTTCTACACATTTTGCTTCCGGGACAACCGGCTGGTGTCTCTGCTGACTCTGCCCTTCCTCATCCCATCGTTCCCAGTTTGACTTTCCCACCTAGCATTATCTTGTTCAGCTATTGGCCAGTCAGCTTGTTTATTAAACCAATCATGGTGACATATAATCACACAGTATACAGAAAGATTATTCCACAGCAGAAGTAAGGAATGACAAGGTTACTTTAGAAGTCACACCAGACTAGGCTGGTGAAGAAGGAACACATATCTTCAAAGTGCTAGGGGTATACATTTTAAAAACCTGTCCAGAAATGTGTGTTTGTTGGGGGGGTGCATGTGTGTATACATACATATATATATGAAGGATATATATATATATGTATGTATGTATGTATGTATGTATACCCTTCAAAAACGAAGGTGAGAGAAAGATGATTTGGGATAAATGAGAGCTAGAAAAAACATGGTGACAGCAAATATGTGATCCAAGAAATAAAATGTTCTTCAAGCTTAAATGATTATGTCACACTGAAATCCAGACATACAAAAGAAATAGCCTTTATATGTGATAAATATACCCATAAGTAAATGAATACTACTCCTACTTTCTTTAAAAGATCTCTGTCCTACTTGGTTTAAAATATATTTAAAGTTAAAAATAACATTTTGCAAGCTTATGTAGGTGTAAAAGGTATGACTACAGTGAAAAGGATGAGGGATAAAAGTTACTATCCTCAGCATAAGGTTCTTATGCTTCTGAAAAATGGTACAGCAAAAATAGTTAAAGTAGATACAAATGAAAATAAATAAGTGCATTATCATAGAATTATTTAGAGATGGGATTATCTAGTAAGTTATAAGTGGGGGAAAATACAAATGAAAATAAATTTTATACTAGATTTAACATTATTTATATAAATAAATAAGACATAAATAAGATAATTTTACCCAAATAAGAGGCAAAGATAGATGAACTATTTAAAAATATTTGATCCAAGTATATGGTATCTATGAAGCATATATTTTAAATAAATATAACTTAAAAGTAAGAGTAGAAAAGTAAAATCTATATAAACACAAATAGAAAGAAGTTGTTCATAGAATATCTGCATCAATATCATGGAAAGTAATCTAATGAACTGCTCAATCAAGCACACATAACAGTTCCAGATAATAGCAGATATGATGACAACTTCCTAATGCATGATGGGAAACTAAGTGAAGAGCACATGCAAAATTGTAGTGGAAGATTTTAGCATGTCTTTATCAAATATTCAATGAACAGATATATAAAATAACTAATGAAAACATTGTGTATATATAATATATATACAAGCTGGGCGGTGGTGGCGCATGCCTTTAATCCCAGCACTCAGGAGGCAGAGGCAGGCGGATCTTTGTGAGTTCGAGACCAGCCTGGTCTACAAGAGCTAGTTCCAGAGCAGGCTCCAACGGCATAGAGAAACCCTGTCTCAAAAAAAACAAAAGAATAATATATATACAATAATCAACTTAAATAGAACATTTTTAAAGCAACTCAATTAGCCACTTCAACACATTTTCCCCCAAAATGTAAACAGAGTATTCATCAAGATACATCATATACTACAACATAAACTCAACCTTAACTGCATTTAGTTAAGACAGAAGTGTCATAAAATTCATTCTTCAAATACAATATACTTAAAGTAGTAATTAATAATGAGAAGGTAACTGGAGGTCTCCAAATGTTTGAGAATTAAATAGTACAATATATAACTCACTAAGTCTAATGTAGAGTGCTGGCCTAACATGCCCAGGATCCTGAGTTCACTGCTACAACTGAATAAAGTAGGCATGCATGCTACTACACAATAGTAATCTCAGGACTCCAAGGGTAGGGACAGAAGAATGTGAAGTTCAGGATCATCATTGGCTATATAGCAAGTTTGAGGCAGCCCACGGTCCTAGATAGTTTAAGTCAACTTGACCCATGCTAATGTCATTTGAGAGGAAGGGAACCTCAATTCAGAAAATACCTCCGTAAGATCGGGCTGTAAGTACATAAGCCTGTAGGGCATTTTCTTAATTAGCGATTAATGAGGGAGCTCTTAGTCCATTGTGAGTGGAGCCATCCCTGGGCTGGTGGTCCAGGATTCTATAAGAAAGTAGACTGAGCAAATCTGTAAGCAGCACCCCTCCATGGTCTCTGCATCAGCTCCTGCCTCCAGGTTCCTGCCCTGTTTGAGTTTCTGTCTTGACTTCCTCTGATAAGGACCAGTGATGTGGAAGTGTACGCTGAATAAACCCTGTCCTCCCCGACTTGCACTTGGACATGGTGTTTCAACACATTATGACACCCGCTATGTGTGAGACTCTGTCGTTAAATAAGTAAATAGACAACCTACAAGTCAAAGGAGTTCTACAGACAAATGGCATATATTGAGCTCAGTCGTAAAGAAAATAGAACAAAGCTTACAGAACGCAGACACAGC
This sequence comes from Dicrostonyx torquatus, assembly GCA_028555095.1. NCBI lineage: Eukaryota > Metazoa > Chordata > Mammalia > Rodentia > Cricetidae > Dicrostonyx > Dicrostonyx torquatus. The sequence goes on from JAQHUG010000167.1 coordinate 1,841,617, forward strand.
ATTGCTTAGAAGGCAGTGCACACTTCACAGCACATGTTCTAGAAAATAAGTAAAGTTCATAATCAAAACCCTAACCTTCTACCTTAGGACTCAAGAGTTAAATCCAGCGAGTTGAAAAAAAAAGAACAAAAGAGAATCAACAAACGAAGTGTGTTAAATGATAGAGAAAATTTTAAAAATCTGAACATTCATTCTTTTAAAAGATCAGTAGTAGGCAACCCTAGAGATAAAAGGATCAAATAAGTTAATGTTAAAGATTAAGAAAATATGATTATAACATGAGAGATAACCAATAACAGAATGAAAACGAGTCTACAAGCATTAAACGATAGCAAGGAATTATTTTGATAACATCATGCCAGTATAGCCATTGAATCAGGATGGAAAATTCATACATATTCTCATGAGAGGCAAAGCTGGTAAGTTATAGTTTACCAAGATTGACAGTCAGTATCAAAAGTTATTATTTAGAAAATTGACATGCAAACCACATATTGAAGAAAAATATTTGTTTTATGATTTCTGACAAAAGACTTGTATCTAGAATAGAAAGGGGGCTTTGAGACTTTTATTTTGTTCTAGTGACTTTAGTCATGGTAGACTGAGCTGGAAACAAGCATCCATTAGTAAGAGTGGGGTAAGTAAAGGCATTGCTCACACAATAGAATACTGTTGAGGACTCGAAAGGAATGGCCTGCTGTATATGCACAGCAACGCGGATGAATCTCAAAAACATCATGTTGAACCGAACAACAGAAATCAGACAAAAAGAACACAAACTTCATGATGCGCTCAGTTAAATTAAAGTGATCATTTCCCATAATAATTGAAAACAGATGAGTGGCTGTGTCTGGAAAGAACACGCAGTAGGGAACTGGGAGGGGCCCAAGGAAATGGAGTGATGGCAACATTTTGGTCTTGACGGATTTGACACACACATCCCTCTGAAGTCACCAAAATGTGTAAAAGAGCTGTGGCCATATATAGTACAGATTATACTATATAGGTCTGATTCCCAACATTAGCTCCTAAAAGTAACACATTTAAAATATAGATTCTTTGTTTCACAAAAGTGATCAGTGCTCCTCCTGAAAGTTATCTGGGAAACATACGACAGGAAACTTACATTATCTCAATTTCTTTCCTGGTTTAACCAGATTAAATATTGAATATAGTTAGCATTCACCTCCACTTTTAGAAGTCTAACATTTCCGTCAAATTGTGAAGAGTCTTTTGCTTTGGGTAAATATTTCATTTTACGGCACATCTGACTTCCTCTGTTCTTTATCCCAACAGAGTTTCTGGATCACAAGGTATCTTTGCACACTCTTGAAGAAGAGAGGAAAGGGGCCCTGGGTCCATGAGGTGATGCCTAGTCTCCCCTGCTCTTTCTAGAAAGTTACTCTTCTAGCATGACCCCCGAATGGGTCACTGCTGAAATGCCCCATCCGAAACAAGGCATTGCTCTATAAAATAAATGTCACAGCTCTAGGCACATATCCCTCCCTGCTGGAGAGGTCCCTAAGTGGGGTGACCTCATCAGCTAAACAGACTTTCATATTCATTACAGTTCTTCGGGATTCCTTCACTGCAGTGTACAGAAACTTCTGGATACTTAATCGATCCGGAGACTAAAAGTGATATCTCCATTTCCTCTGTCAATGTCTTGCCATCCCTTACTGTCACGGGTTGTCCACACACGGCGGAAATAACCTGAGGAGGGGCTCTCCCTAGAAGCATACTACCTTCTTTAGCCCCGTAGGAGGTCAAAGACTGTGATTCCCCATCTGATCTCACCACGGTGTTTCATTCTTTCATAGCTGCCTTGATATTTTAGCTCACCTACACATCTCTCTCCCGATTGCTAGCTTTTCAGGATGTGTTTTTTTTTTTAATTTTTATTGTGCGTGTATGTGTCCATATACACGCGTGTGTGCAGTCACTTACAGAAGCCAGGAGTCGTCGTTGGACCCTCTGGAACTGGAATCATGTGCTCAGTGTGGCTGCAGGGAAACAAACTTGGGTTTTACACAAGAGCAGGAAGCTTTCTGGACCTCTGAGCCAGCCCTCCAGCCCAAACGACAGTTTTAAGCTTTTAAATGTTCGGTGTCATCATATCCTGAATGGCTTATGCTTCTTTTCTGACTGACACCAGCTGGAAGGTACATGAGCTTAGAAAGAGGGCGGGCTGTGAAGAACAAAACTGCTGCCGCCTATTCATCCAGGAGTGTCCTCAAACTCTTATCCCATTGCGTGCAAAGAGCTTGTTCCAAGTGTGTTCTCATAAACTTGGTGGTAACCTCTTCCCTCTGAGTTTTCCTCCTTTGATTTCCCCTCCAGCCAGCTATCAAGATTTCCCAGCTCTAACCGTAACATACCTGCTGGCAGAGAGGGGCCACTGTGGACACCTCAGCAAAATAATACGTTTTCAATAATACAGTGCTTGTCCTTCTATGACCTTTGGGCTGTCCAAATTATAAATCAAAGTTCTAAAAAAAAAAAATTGGAGAGTAGAGAAGTCAGTAGACACGGTGATACCTAAGCAGGGTGGAATTGAAATCAACAAGAACCAAACTCCCCATGGGTCTGAAAGGTTAATCATGACAGAGGCGTATTTATGATTCCAGCTGTTCAACAGTAACATCTGCATGGAGAAAGAGTGGAAGAAAAAGACCGATCCCAACTACATCACATTACAATGCCGAGCTCCCATGGCATAGCAACTGATCAAAACTGCCCAAGCACATTTCACCTTCGTGAGTTGTACTGTACTGAGCGAAGCTCTACTTGGTCTCTTCACAGCTTGAAGACAGGCTGGACTTTGTCATGATGCAGTAGGCGCACCACAGCAGCCCCCGCCATCCCGATCTCAACCGTTCTTGGCGATTCATCCCCCTGTAGTTCACACAGTCAGGAACCTTCTGGTCAATCAAGTGAGTGGCGTTGTCTAGAACCTCTGTGTGATTGCCCGTTCATCTCCTCTACTGTGGCTGTTGGAGTCCAGGAACTATCGTCCTTTTAGTGAGCGAAATCCAGTTAATAAAAATACCGAAAACAACCCAGCATGCACATGCGGCCGTATTCAACGTGCAAGTCAGAGGGCCCAGTCACTCACTGCACTGAAGACTAGCTGCACTCTGAACCACATTTTAAGCCTGAACTTCTAGCGCTAGGTGTGGCCACACAACACCAAACACTGCTAGTACCAGTTAAAGCCCTTGGCCAGGTCAGGGGAGTCCTCTCTGTTCTGAGTTGTATAGTTTGATAAGGAAAAATGAGTTCTCTGCAGAAAAAGTTGAAATGTACTGTATGACCCTTCTGGGGACCGACCCCCATCCCCAAGCTGCGACATTCATGGATTTTGTATGTGTCTTATCCCATGTTTATCATCTCACTCCATCTTCGTCTACATGTGTCCCTGATATATTTCTCAAATGCTGTCACAGTGCCTGCATTGCTCTGCAGTTCTTCCGTTTAAATGAATGTTTATAAGATAAACTCACAGCGATACATATGGATCTCGTTCATGCTGGCAGCCGCATGCGGATTCCATCCGAGGAGTAGAGCACCATTTGCATAACCCTTTCTTTAAGAGGTGGACATTTAAGTTGCTTCTAATTCTCCTAAATTCTAAACAATACTGCAGAGCCTGTCTTTGTTCAGGTCCCCTGTGTCCATGAAGGAATGACTGTAGCAATCCTTAAGGGTGGGGCTTCTGGGTGCTGGAACACGTCTGTCTTCTCCTTTCTTATTGATATTGACATTAATTCAGGCGCATGTTATGAGCGGGGGAGGGGGTGACTGTTCTGTGACTGCCACGCCGGCTGACCCATCTGGAATTCTACTTTCTGTCTCACATCGCAGGGGCCGGAAGGGAACTCTCATCGCAGTAACTACCTTGGGACTCAACTATTTCCCCTAAAGCCCTATCTGTTCCCATCCAGGATATGCTGCAAAGCTGAGCTACTCATGCCTGGAGCCAGATGAGCCCTGTGGTCTCAACTTTCTCTCACCTCCCACATCTCTCTCACAGACCCCACGGGCGCCAGCAGATTCCAGTCTCTCAGTCACCGGCTTCATCTCTGTGAATGCCCGTGACAGCTTCGGATCTAGAATTTCATTCTGCATCTCTCTATGCAGGGGCTAGAATGAGAGTTTACCTGCATCTGCTCATCCTGCTTCCTTGTTAAGAATCAGCCCTCACCTTTGGAGAGAAGCCTAAATGTCTAGCTTGCTTGTCTTACGCACTCTACCGTGCAATCCTTATCGCACGTGATTGTCTCCGAATCCCCAGAGCTCAGTGGCTTCATGGAATGCATGATAGATAAAAGAGATACCTGGATGGATGAAAAGTTTCCTGTCTACTCTTACTACAATGATCCTAACCAGAACAAGAAAGAAGAAGGAGAAGAAGAAGAAGAGAAAGAGGAGGAGGAGGATTTGGAGGAGGAAGAGGAAGAGGAGGAGGAGGATAACGACAGACACTCTTTTCCAAGGGGGACAGCAGCAGAGAAAGCACCCAGCTAGTCGTCAAAGTAAACACATTCAAGGAACCACCAAATAAATTCGTTTTTTCCTAAGTACATTTTAAGTCATAAAATTTGATTATAGTATAGGAAAACCTTCTTCGTCTTATACATCTTCGGTTTCACAATCCATGTTAATTTGCATACAAAATAGCCTGCTTCTGTGCTGGCATTCTATTTCTGAACTTACTCTTTTAATAAGTCTCATCTGACAGATATTTTTTTCAGTTTTCCCTTGAACAGTTATTGTTTTCAAGCATGTTTGTAGGAAAGTTTTGAAATTTGTACAATGAGTATTTTCAAACTCACTATCTAGATTCAGAAATTATTAGCATCTTGCCATTCTATTTTAGATTTCCTCACATTATATATATATATGTGTGTGTGTGTGTGTGAATTTCTATTTTAGTTTAAATTAGTTTATTGTGCACATTATGACACTTCGCTAATATTTTTGCCTCAGGCTCTAAAACTAAAAAGCATTAGCCTACATAAACAATTTTTATGTCTTCTAATAACTGGCCCATATTCAAATATTTCCCAACTTGTCTCGAATTATACTTTCTTTTTTTTTTTTTTTTTTTTTTTTAAATTTTTATTGTTAAAAGAAAAATTTACATTTACTCCCCTTGTTCCCGGCCCTCCCGCTCCCCCACCACCCTCCCCCTGCTTCCTCACGAT
>JAQHUG010000167.1:1847443-1885543 GCA_028555095.1 Dicrostonyx torquatus
TATGACAAACATAGATGACTATTGATCTACAATTCTTAATATCTATATGACTTAAAGACTAAGTGAATAAACAACTGTGTGATAAATGAGGACAATGACCCTCCAAATGTAAACAATTAGTTATACATATATATTGATATATATTTACCATTTTACAGTGTACATTTCTACCACTGATTAAGATACTTATATATTGTTTATATATTGATACCATATTGCAATGTATACTCGAATTATACTTTCTAGATTATTTTCAGATCGTGAGGGCTGGCAGGTTTTGCTTCATCGCTGGGTCTCTTGTCTCTTTCCCTCTACACCAATCCTTCACATAGGAACTGTGAGAGAGAGAGAGTGTGTGTGTGTGTACATGATATGATATGATATGTGTGCTGATGCGTGTGTTGTGTAGATGCACACGTGCAGAGGTCATGGAAGATATCAGGTGTCTTGCTGTATTACACTCTGCCTTATTTCCTTAAGCCACAGTCTCTCCCCAGGCCCAGACCTATGGTAGCAGTCAGCTATCTTCCTGTCTTCTCTGTCCCTAAAACTCGGGACACAGAAACACACAGTCATGGGTTGCATTGTTGCTCATGGATGCAGACACTTGAACTCAGGTCCTCATGCCTGCATGGAAAATCTCTCTCCAGCCTTCACAGGAAGATTTGTTGTTTTAGTGACTGGCTTTTGAAGAAGTCCAGGTCAAAATGCCTTCCAACATATCAGCATTTGGATCTGTTGGAAGGTTCCTTTGTGATGTCATTTAGCTTTTTTTGGATAGCCTGTTTTTCCTCTAATCTAAAAGTAAAGACCAGAAGCTTGATTAGATTCAAGCTAAATTTGTCACTTTCAGGGAAAGAGAAAATACATCGTAGGTAATGATGAGTGTTCCATACTCTCTCGGAAATTCATCATGTCAGGCGGCTGTGTGGCCTAAATCTGGTCACTCTTGCAAAAAGATTAACAATTAGCTTCATCCTAGGAACCTACGAGAGTTGACGTCAGAGCAGCCTCCTGTGTACCAGGCCTGGGAAGCATTCCTACCAGTCCCAAAGGAGAAGAACAACTCCTGCTCGTATAAAGATGGGAAACAGGATCCAGTAGATGAAGACACTTTGTCCAAAATGAAAACCTACTTTCCTGTTGCGTCCTTTCCAGATTGACAAGAATGTGTGCAATGAGAATGGACCACGCTCCAGAGTTCTCAATCTCTTTCCTTGATTAACCTAACACCCATAATCAGATATAAAGGATAATCATGACTCCTCATACCAAAACTGAATAATTCAGGCTTTACAGCTTTTTTAATTCTTATTTCAGCACTGTCCACACAGGGTTCTCATTCCTAAACCATCATGAATACAATATTGACAAATGATAAACCTAAAGCCTATTTTATTTTTATCATTATTAGTGATACATCTTAATTCCAGCAAGATTTTCCCACTGGAATTTGGTGAACAGGAAGTTGGGATGACAGGTGGCTGCGCCTTCCTGTCACTGTTGTCAACATGCAAGAATGCATCTCGGATTTCAATGACAGCGAACATGTTCATTGCTACTGTGTCTAAGCAAACCTGGTTGTCTTCCCTCTTAGGGGAAAAGGAAACCCCCCCCCAGCATCCCAGATACAACCTTGGCTTTTATGTTCCTCTCCCGGGGACGTTTTGTCAGAAGAACCATCTTGTAAGCTGCAGTCTCTGAGCTGGGACTCTCTGGGTTCTGACGGACACACAGCATAGAAGAAAAAGAAGTTACAAGAAGAATCTATTGTCTGAAAAACAAAAAGGGTAATTACTACCATGTGGAGATTAATATGTCCCTTTTATATCTAATAAAGAACCTTCTCCTTGGGTAGGCTGGGAATAGAACAGTTTATACTTGCTGTCTATTGACTCTGTCTCATACTTGATTTCCTACATTCTGGCTCCTGGAACACCCTATAAACTTCCCTTTACAGAATCTTAGTCCTGTGGCTGAGGAGTTCACTCAATGGGTAAAACTCTTGTCAAGCAAGTTTGAGGACCTAAATATCAGGAGACTCCTTGGAAACTGGCCTGCCAGCTGGCCTGGTTTACACACCCTCTCACAAGAGACCATGCCTCAAAGCGGGTAGAAGGACAGAACAAACCTTTAAGGTTATCTTCTGAGCGCCATATGCAAGTGCGTGTCTACACATGCACACACACACGCGCGCACACACACACAAATGACTTAGATGGGAAGGGTTGTTGAAAAATTGTTTAACCCTTACATCACCCCCCCGACCCCTCTTACTTTATCTATCTTTTCTCTCTCTCTTTCTCTTTGGTATTCCGTCACTCTTCACTTCCCCGACCTTTCTCCTGTTTCTCTGACCACTCTTTCCTACTCTTTTCTTTGGCATAGAGAAGATGCCGATGCTCCCTGGGGTCATATTCTTGGCTGTCATTGTAGTTGGCATGCTCTTCGTGAATGACCTCATCACTGCTGTGGCTTCAGCCACTGCTGATGTTTAAATAAGTCTCCGTTGACCTTGGCGATCCAAATTCCCACAGTTCTCCAGTGGGCAGCAGGCTGGAGTGCATAACTTTCCACTGTACATCCCAAATGAAGATGTGTGTCCCCAAAGGAGATTTCCTTCGTCTATGCCCCTCTCCTGCTCCCTCCCCTTTACTTCCCATTCACTTGAATAAACCACCTCTCTCCACTCCCCCAAGTGAGAAATGGAGGATTCAGTTTTGACTGATCTCCTCTCCACTACACCATCCCCTGCCAGTCACCAATCCCTTGGGACTAGTCTTAACTACTTTTTACATCTTTTTCCGTTGACTCGTAACCCCACAACTCTACTCCATCTGGGGACTACATTTCTGCAAATTTCCTAACTGGTGTCCCTGTTCTAATCTGTTTTCCTCGATCTTTCCATAGCCAAGTAATGGGTATAAACCACAAGTCAGATATCAATCATCTCTTTAAATAAGTGATATCAACGCCTGTTGCCTCTGAATTCCTTCGCATAGTTTAAACGTCCTCTTTAGTCACCTGAACTGCATGTGCTCAGGACGGAGCATGCTGACACTCTGTTCCAATGCTTCTTTGCCCACTCACTGGAGCTGACATGACCACACATGTCCTTTGGGACTAACTTCAGTGATGTAAAGGCAATCCGGCTTCTAAATCTATCACCCCATCGATCCCTAGAGCTGGTTTGACTGATGCGGCTTGCTAAGCAGGTGTCTCCTTTTCCTTCCCACTACTCTGTTTCCCTCCCAAAGTTATGTGCTTCGGTTGAAGAACAGTACTTCCCTGGAAAAACCTCCTGTCTCTCAACGTTAACTTCAGATGGCACCATAACCAGAAAGCATAACAAGCAACACATTTTCACTCTTGTCCCATCTACAGAATTTAAATCTCAGCTCATTCAACACGCCCATCATTAGCAATGGTTGATTGTGCACTTTAAAATCTGAGATACTTAGGTTGCATGATTAGCTGGGGTGAATAAAATAATTTTGATTCCCTTCATCCACATTGTTCTTCTTGCTGAAAATGAAGTCCAGTTCATAAACCAAGAGGCCTAGGAACAATCTATGAAAAACAAAATCCTGTCCACAGCTCTTCACCATTTGTCCAGACGAAACATACATATATGCAAGATGTGTTCTTGGCAAAATCACCGAGGAAGTTACAATGGTTAGTGCTGTCAACTTGAGCGAATCTGGAATCTCGTGCAAGACGGGCCTCTGTTCATGCCTGTGGAATTACCATGTTGATGTTAGCTGATGTGGGAAAATTCACTTTATTTAAGGGCAGGATCATTCCCTGGGAAGGGGATCATGAATGGATAAAATGTAGAGCGTGAACAAATCACTGCCATGCATTCACTCCCCTCTGTTTCCTGATCATGGGTGTGATGTGCCCAGCTGCTTCCCTGACCTCCCACACCATGATATGAACTGAAAGCTAAACCTTTTCTCCTTGATGCTGCTCATGTCAGAATAATCGTAATATAAACTAAAATGGAGCCCATGAAGAATCATGTGCCCAGAGCCTCCTCTGTAGCAGAAGATCACCCGCGCCTGGAGCAGCATAATACACACATTGCAGCCCCCTTCAGTGGACTCTGGAGCAACTGTTTAGTTTTAACCCTTTTCCTATCTCTAGGAGAGTTTGATCTTCTTTAGTTGGTTGGCCATTCATTTCAGGTGACAATCCTATGTCCAGCAAGAGACAGAAGTATTTACACACACACACACACACACACACACACACACACACAAAACTAGCTTAGTTGTGGAATCAGTCAGAACTAAGAAAAAAGTTTACATGTGTGTCAAACATTCAAAATTTTCTATACTGAATGCAGTAGTGATCACCCCCGGCCTGGAAGGTTCATTTTTTAAGTTAACTTTTTAAGTTTACTTCTTCAGTAAGAAATATAAGAAAGGAAAAAAATGTACTACTCAGAAACTCTCTGGTTGCATGCCCTCAGCTCAGCAGCAAAGTTGTCTTAGTTAAAATTATTGCCACTTATGGCTTTTGGGAATTTCTGGGATTTACGCCCACTAGTACTTACATACATTTCAGCCAGAAGGTCTCACTGACATGACCACCCAAAAGTGAGCTGAACAAGGGTGTCAACAAGAACATGCCAGACTGGATGGATAAGAGCCCATGAGGCCTCAACACAACCCAAAAACTATAGACAATTGAGGAAAGCTGGGAATGGGAGAGATGGCCATCCTTAGGAGAAAGTATACCTATTGATTTTCCAGTGCCAGGGAGTCAGCATTTAATATCTTATTGTGCAAGTTCTCAACAGATATCTCATTTCTTTCAGATTATATTTCTCCTCTCTCTCTCTCTCTCTCTCTCTCTCTCTCTCTCTGATATACCTAAAATGCTGGGATGAATCAGATGAAGAAATGAAGAAGTCTAGGATTTCTTGTCAGCAATAGTCCAAGTTATTTTGATGAAAAACCGAAGTAAAGCAAAGCGGCCCAAGCCAGAGATCCTGAAAGACAAAGTGTCCCCAAGGTCAAAGATGACATTTAAGAACTGTGTTGGGACTGGAGAGATGGCTCAGTGGTTAAGAGCACTGGCTGCTCTTCCAGAGGTTCTGAGTTCGATTCCCAGCAACTACATGGTGGCTCACAACCATCTTTAATGAGATCTGGTGCCCTCTTCTGGCGTGTGGGCATACACAGAGGCAGAATGTTGTATACATAAGAACTGTGTTGGACAATACTTCCAGAATCTAAGCACAGACTGGGAGGTGGGGGGCATTTTTCATGATACATGGGATAAAGGTCTCCGGCGCAGATAGAATACCCTTATCAGTCCTTTGCACTAATGTTCCAGGTAAGTCTTTGACTACATAAGTAGGTCTATAATAGTTAAGCCTTCCTGTAGTCTTAAGTCCCCTTGCCAAACCATACTGTCACAAAGAAGGAAAAATTAACATATGCGAATGCCCCAAATATTTTACTCTGGGAGAATAAAAGAAACTACTCAAGAATAAAGAGCATTAAGGAAGTAACAAATGATTTTTTTTCAGCTGTTTGCATTGCTTATGTCAACCTCAGTCTTGATTCCATTACCTAGCGCAGTGGTTCTCAACCTTCCTAACACAGTTCTTCATATTGTGGTGATCCTAACCATCAAATGATTTCACTGAGACTTCATAACTGTAATTTTGCTACTGTTAGGAATCATAATATAAATATCTGATATTCAGGATATCTGCTCTTCGACCCCCAAAGGGGTTGAGAGCCACAGGCTGAGAACACTGCCTAGCACAAAGAGAAACTGTGCCCAGTGGAAAGGGCATGGCTGCCTGAGATAGAGGAAATGAGTTGGAATCCCTTCCATAGCGCAACAGCAAGTGCTGAGTCTGCACAGAGACGGTCCAAGTCTCTCCCAGCCACACGGTCGGATGGAATTTTCCACCCACTTACATTAGCTGTGGCCAGTGAAATATGAACTCACACTCCCAGCTGAGTTGTTTCTGAGTGGCAAATCTAAGAGTACACTTTCCTTTTGCCGTGGTGATGGTCAGCATTCCTGTGAGAGGTGATGTGTCATCCTGGACCCAGAGTGAGGACCATGGCGGTGGAGAAGAAGCTTTCTCGTAGATGTGTAAGCCCACACTCAAGTAGTGACAGGGAATTAAATTCTTATTAGTTGATTGCCTAGGACCCAGACATGGTTTGCTGTTGTCATGTGATCTAGGCTGTCCTGATGGATACAAGATCTTTCTTTGGATTATTAAACACAGCTCTCACTTATTTGGACATCCTGGTTCTCGTTTCAGAAATGAAGATAGCTATAAAAATAGCTACTGCCATCCAAGGATCTAAAGTTAGCAGCTAAGCAGTAAATCTTCTGAAGAATGGCCATTCTTAGCCTTGACAGGTCTCCATAACCAGTAAATCTTCTGAAGAATGGCCACTCTTAGCCTTGACGGGTCTCCATAACCAAGAGTGGAGGACTCTGCCCTCCTAGAAACTTCAGAATGTTCTTTCTTTGAGAGCTCTGGCTTTGTGCTAACAAAGCCCTCCAATAAAATTTACCATCAGACTTTCATTGAGAGGTAGAGTCTGGGCTGGAGAAACCGCTCTGCGGGTAAAGGCACTTATCATAAGAGCCTGGTGACCTGAGTTCCATCCCAGGGAGTCACATAAAGATGGAAAGAGAGAATCAATTCCACAAGGTTGTCCTCTAACCTCTGCATATAACATGCCCCCCATCTCACACACACACACACACACACACACACACACACACACACACACACACTCATAATAATAAATACACAATTTTTTTTAAAAAAATAGAATCTTCTTGTTCACACATCAGCTAACAAAATTAGAGACAAAACTAAAGATTTGTTTTCATCTGAAGGAGGTCAGATCTAAGATTAGCACTACTTTGGCTGCTTGGTCAGGAGTTGATTGAGCAGGAGAGTCTGCCAATAGATTGTTCTCCCATTCCCCAGACCAGAGAAGCCACCCCTTTACCTGGCAGGGCTGTGAGACTCAGGCTCCAGCCAGGCAGCGTGAGCCGGCCTCGCTGAGCAAGCAAGCACCTCTCTCCAATGAACTGCCTTCCTGAGTTTACTTCCTTGTGTTATGTGTGAAGGTCTGGGAGCTTCTGAGCTCATGTCTCTTCTCCAAGGGCAGTCCCTAAATAGACTCCTCCTATAGTGACCCTCAGGTTAAACTTGGGGCATTTTCTGTGAATGATGACCTTATTGACCCCTGAGATTCCTCCACCCACAAAGCAGTCTCTCACATTTAAATAATGAAACAGAAGCCTTAGGGCACCCACTTCCTGGGCTAAGTCTCATCTCCTAAAAAGGAACAGAACAAGCCTGCCTTTTCTTTCCTGGGAATTTCAGACATTTTTATGTGGATCCTTAATCTTGAGTTCTCTGGACTCTGATTTCTGGATTCATTACTGCTTTTCAGGCCTATAGTTTTTATTATAGTTCTTAAAATATGGAAGGTAGATATTTTGTCACGAAACATATAATTTTGTTGGTAGCATAAATTCCATCTATCGTGATTATGATTACTTTTTCACTACCTATCGAAGTTTCTAGCTCATTATAGAGGCTCAATCAGTATTTTTGAAAACAATACACGAGTGTCTATCATGCTGCCTCCCATGGTCTTTATCAGCTCAGCTGAGACCACGTCTTTCTAGTGTCACCATAGACCTTTTCTATCTCAACCAGCGCTCCCTGCCACTTCCTTTCTCGTGTGTGACCACAGGAAAGCATCTAACCATACCCTGCATCTTATCAGAGCAGAAAGCTCAGAATATTCTACCCCACAGTGTCTCGGCTAAGCACTCCCGACAGCTGCTTCACTGGTCTCATCCACTCTGTAGGAATTATCTCAGGGTATACCGTCTCCTGGAAGATGGGGATTTTTCCCTGATGGCTGCTGCCTGCCTCCTCCAGATCCCTTCCGCTTCACACCCATTCCATGCACCTGATCTCTGATCACGGGGCTCTCTTCCGGCTCCATAGAAAGGTTGGGTTTCTTTCCATCTTGAGACCCTTTCCACACTCGGCTTCCTCTGTGTGGAAAGGTCACCTCCCTCTCTCTTCTGTTGCTCCTCATTTGGTGACCCCTGAACTCATGTGCTCTCAAGCAATGAATCCCCAGCAGCAGCATCACATCTCATATGAAGACAGGACGTTATTGGGTTTCCTGGTATCACACCCCCTTCTTTTAAAGAACTAATCCTTAGTTGCTAACTATGAAGTGCTCATAGTTTATTTCCAGCTCTCAGCTCCATGGAGGCAGAAACCTTAATTATTTTGATAATTTTCTGCATGTCTGAAAGGATACATAGTAAATAGTCAAAGACTCTGCCTAGGGAGAATGCATTGGCATCTTTCTCCTTCATTACTTTGACAGGTTTCGTGGTGACAGACAGTACTTACTAATATTTTAAATTTTAAAAGTATATCTACTTTATGCATTTGAGTGTTGTTCCTTCCTACGTGTGTGTGTGTGTGTGTCTGTGTGTGTGTGTGTGTGTGTGTGTGTGTGTACGTACCACATATATACACCATATGGAGTATGCCTATGCCCATGAAAGTCAGAAAGGATGCTGCATCTGATGAGTGTGAGCTGCCATGTCAATGCTGGGTATTGAACCAAGATTCTTTCAAATGGTAGCCAGTGCTTTTAACTGCTCATCCATCTCTCCAGGCCCCCGTTGGGCCCTTAAGGAAGGTTTTACTAAGAATCTACAAAACGGCAGCTAATCAACAATAATGAGAATAGATAGAGACAAGATAAGGAGGCCGAAAGACAAAAGGGGGCATAATTAGTAATAGTGTCGCCTTTGTTCTTTGCAGTCCCTCATCTTGAACAATAAATTACAAGATCTCCATAACTGTCATTAATGTTTAAAAATTTTCTTTTCAAAAAAGGAGCAAGGGATTGAATTGTGGCTTAGATGGGAGGTTTAACCTATGTCTGCAGAGAGTCATGGGCACTCGAAAGGACAGAGAAGATGACTTAATTTTTGATAGCCCTGAAGAAATGTGCTAAAGAGGCCGGAGGACATGGAGTCAAATTTCAAATAGATATAGATTGGAGACTCAGATCTGAATTTGGTTTCTTGGTTATGCAAGTAGGAAACCGAAATGTCTCCAGATCATTCCCCTATCCTATAATGTAGTGGTATATTATTTGTATATAATATATACGCACGCACACACACACACACACACACAGACACACACAGACACACCCACACACACACATATATATATATATATACATATATATATATGTATATATATATATATATAATAAATCTTGCCTGAAGACCAGAGGCAAAACTAAAAGCCACTAAAGGTCAGGCAATGGTGACACACACCTTTAATCCCAGGATTTGGGAGACAGAGGTGGATGGATCTTTGTGAGTTCAAGGTCACCCTGGGCTACAAAAAATCAACGCATAATTAATCCAGATGGTGGAGGCCTACATCTTTAATCCCAGTACTAGGGAGTCATATGCCCTTAATCTCAGCACTAGAGGGAATATGAAATGAGAGGAGAGAGAGGCTGTCTCTTGAGTTTGCAGCCACCCAGCTTTGGTAGAGGCAAGACTTCTCTAGTGGCTTGGCTGTGTTGTTTTTCTGATTTTCTGGTTGAACCCCAATTTCTGTCTCTATTTTTATTATTTGTGCTACACTGTAGCACTCACACAGCTTTGCCAACATGTCTCAATTTCTTTCATTAAACATGTGTATATGTTCAGCATGATATTTTTGAGAGGATAGAGATATTACCACTCTTAATGTACTGTGTGATTCAACAACTATATATGTAGTTATTATATATACATATAAAATATAGATATATGTGCAACTATGTATTGTATTATATATAATATGTTATATATAATTATACATATATACATCTATTTATCAATAGACATAATATTGGATGGCAAATACTCATGCATTCACTCATTTATTCATTCAAAACACATACACTAAATGTCTTCTATGAGCCAGGCTTAGTTCTTTTTACTTTATATATACCAGTGAGCAAACATGAATACTACATTCAATAAAAAAAAATAAAAAGTAATTTCTCGGATAGCATAACCCCCAGGATGGGATAAGAAAGGCCTGAAATACGACCTACAGTGGGGGATTGCACATCTCTAGAAGTAGTGTGGTGGTTATGCAGAGTTCATTGACTTGCTGAGATTTGTGCAAAGGCACAAGGAATTAGGGAAGTGGTTGGTGTGAACTCTGCCTCCCAAGGAAGACATTGATGTACAGAGAACCAAAAACATTGAGGTGAGAATGCAGCTAGCATCTGTAGAAGAGCTTGGGAGAGAATAAAGGTGGGGGAAGTATTTGAACAGCAGAGACTGTAGTCAGTAACAATGGAGAGAGGACCACATACAATGTATGTGGGTATTATGCACAGCTGTTGTGCATGTACCCATCATCCACATACCTGGATATGTTTATTTTTATTTTAAGTGCAAGTTTAGCCCTGTATGTGTACTTTGGGTATTTTTATATCTATTACAGTGTTTTTCAAAATAAAAAGAGTTATTTATTTATATTTATTTATGGGGGAGCTCGGTATGCTTGTGGGGGGTCAGAAGGCAACTAGCAAGGGTCATTCTTTCCTTCTGTCAGGCGAGTCCTGGGATTAACTTAAATTGTCAGATTCAATGGCAGCCAACTTTACCATTTTGATGGACACACATATATAAACATACTATAAACATCTGCTGGACATAGACAATATTCTTGTAAAAGTTTTATTTAAGTGTGCCTATATCTGCTTTACACATGTATGACTATATGTGGTCACATATCTATTGCACAACTGAACGAATGTGGAGCTTTATAGACTACACATTGAGGCATTCCATGTGAATCTGTGTATATTTTCATATTGCACTAGTATACATGCTGACATCTCATAGATATGCATGTCTACCTATGTATCAGTTCAGGTGACCAAAAGGTCTCACAGGTCTGTAATGAGCTCTTTGCCAACACCTGACAGGAGACACGTATCTGCATCAATTGTCCCGGTCACCTGTTGTGTGTAGTAAACTCCATCTCATGCAGAAAGCATTAGTGCTGAAGTTGAAAGCAAATGATATTAGTTAAGATGGTTAGGGCTCATGAGACAAGAAAATGCCAAGTCATGACCATCGTAGGCTAGAGAATATACAAGAGTTCTCAGATAGTGGTAGGTCATTGGCCAGGATCCAGCAACTCACTCCCATACCCTGGGAGTTAGAAATGTTAGTCTATGCTTTATAACTTTGATAAAAGAATTTCTTTTCTTCCCTGTGTATTGGTTTTTATTCTTCAACTTGTTGTGCTCAGATAAATCACTGATCCATTTGGTTTTAATTTGTGATTTTATTCATACAGAGTTTTGTGCATAGGATGAGATGCAAGGTGTGTTTTTTTTCTTTTTCATTTTTCATACTTCTCAAAGTTGTAAACCCTAAAACCAAGTTAATTAAAGTCAACGAAGACTGTATTTTTATTAAACTTTTTCTTTCTATTGATTTTTCCTTCTCATACAAATAGTACAGAGTTAGTTCTCAAAATCAAAAACAGTGTAGAGCAAAGAAAAGGAATAACCAGCCTCCCAAGATGATTTACCAACTCCATCAGATTTCAACAGTAAGAGGATGTCAGAGATGACTGAACTGGAAGGATGGCAGGAATCTGGGTCAGCTAAAGATAGGCAGACCGAGTTATGTGCCAGCTAAAGCTCCCAGGTACATTTGGTTATAAACATTATGTAGGTTCCTTCACCCTGCAAACACAGGGGTTGGCCTTTGTGACAGCCTCTCCCAGCTTTTCCTCCTACGTTTTGAGTCCACCCTCTTGTATCATTCTCCACCTGGCAGCTGGGTGTATCATCCCAAGGAATTAGATAGGGATATCTTTTTGCAGTCTTGGTGTCTCTGAAGGCTTCCTGTAAGTGAAGGTCAGCAAATGACAGCTCTTGGGGCACATTTATCACGTGTTTTATTGCCTAGGGCAATCATGACAACAGAGTTGAGTAGCTCTGAAAGGGGTCACATGGCTTGGGTAGCCTAAAATAGTTACTATCTGCCGTTTGTAGAAAGGTGAGTGAACTTTCTTTCTAGCCCAATGAATAAGAGCTGTGTTCTTTGTCTGGCATTCAGAACCTTCAAGACAATGACGGCAAACTGACTTCCCACTTGAATTCTGTACCTCTTCTTTTCGTTGCTCATTATAGGGTTTGGTGTCCCCTAAATATCCACTGGTAGACAGACCCATGCCCATATACTCTCCTGGAAACATCACTAGACTTTTCTTTTGGGAAACTTCTCTTCTTTCTACAGCTAGAAAGCACTAATCCCTCTCCCACCCTATCCTCCTCCCAGTCAGTCCCAGGAGCAAACATATGACAAGCTATGGTAATGGGCACAGGGTCTCTCTGAGTCCAAAGCAGGACCAAAAAAGCAACATTTGTTCTGATGTTTTCTTGGAACTTCTGAGAATGAGAAAGTCCTTTTCCCATCAGGTTCTTAGATCTAACAACTGCAACTTATCCCTGGAAAAGACACCTTGAGAGTGAAGCCAGTACAGAGACACCAAGGCATGGAGAAAGTAAAGGGTTCCCTGTCCTAATGGCATCCTGTTTGGTACCTGGTTCAGGATGGACTATTCTACACTTCCCCTAATGTAAACCAGCAAGATTCCTTTGTGTTTCTTGCAACAGTTTGAACAGATTTCCTGTCACTTGAGATTGAAACAGCACCGGAAACCTCTTCCTGGTTATTTCCTCACGCCATTGTTCTCTCCCTTCTTCCTGTTTCTCTCTGACCACATCTTTTCAAGGGACTCCTTCACATATCTGCAGGCCATCCTTGCTCAGGGACCCTGCTGACCTTCTGTATCATTGAAGCATTGGTCTGTGGGCTGCCTAAACAAGAACTTGGCCTTATTTTATCCAGGATTGAGAGTTCTATCTCAAATGTCTCTTCTCTACAGAACTTTCTCCTAGGCAATAATAAGATGCAGTCTTTTTTACTTTTATGCTTCATGTGTTATTTCAACCCTTCTTATTATCTGTGGTTACATGTTATGCCATGCCCATTACAATACGTGTTAAATAAGCAGTTGGTGTGGAAAGACATACTCCTGTAATTATTGTCCTGGGGGTGGGGAGCTGGGTAGATAGGAGAGACTTCAGGCTGCAGCAGCTGTCCATTTGACTCCCTAAAATTCATCTGTTTTTTTATAATATTAAACTTGTAGAAATGTTACAAGAGCAACACAAAGAGCTCCCATGGCCTCGTCATGCAGACTTTTCAAATGTCAGCCTTTGACTATTTCGGTGTCCTCCTCTCCAAGAAACACACACCTACAACAACTGATGTGGGAGTCCCCTCTGTGTGCTGTAATTACCATTAATGAATAAAAAAAACTGCTTTGGCCCTATAGCAAGGCAGAACTTAGGTAGGCAGGGAAAGGTAGGCTGAATGCTGGGAGGAAGAAGGGTGGAGTCAGAGAGACACTATGGAGCCACTACCAGAGACAGACGCTGAGAACTTTACCCGGTAAGCCACTGCCACGTGGCAATACACAGATTAATAGAAATGGGTTAAATTAATATGAGTTAGCCAATAAGAAGCTAGAGCTAATGGGCCAAGCAGTGATTTAATTAATATAGTTTCTATATGATTATTTTGGGTCTAAGCTAGCCAGACAGCCAGGAAGAACAAGCAGCCCTCCCTACTACAAACAACAAACACACATGTAAATTATTTTCTTTCTTTTCTGAGTCTCCCTCAAGCACTGTATTCTCAAAGCAAACACAAACGTTATACAGTACAAGCACAGTGCAGCACAACTGAAGATGTCTCAGCGGGTAAAAGTGCTTGCAGCTCTTCCGGGGAACCTGAATTCAGCTGTATACAACTCTAGCCAGGAGGAATTGACACCCTCCCCTGGCCTCTGTAGTCACTTTCATGCATGTCTGCATGTACACACACACACACACACACACACACACACACACACACACACACACACATGTGCATGTAGCACAGACACACACAAATAAAAAATAAAGTAAGTATATTTAGAAAAGTCAGTGTACCCATCTAACTTAGGTGATTCATATCACTATATGTGATGGTTTGAAAGAAATTGGTCCCCAAAGGGAGTGGTACTATTAGCAGGTGTGATTTTGTTGAAGTAGATGTGTTGTGGTCTTATTGGAGGAAGTGTGTCTCTGGAGGTAGGCTTTGAGGTCTCATATATGCTCAAGACTCGCCCAGTGAGACACGTCACTCCTGTTGCCTGTAACACAGAACTCTCAGCTCCACTCCAGCACCATGTCCATGTCCAGCCATGATGATGGTGGTGGCCATGGACCTCTGAAAAATGTAAGCCACTCCAATCAAATATTTTTCTTTTATAAGAATTGCCATGATCATGGTGTCTCTTCACAGCATAGAAACCTTAACTAAGACACTATACGACCTTCTTTTGATGCACAAGCCCTATTTAATTATTGTTTTCTTATCAACATCTCTTTTTTCTTTCTGATACAGATTTAATTTATCATACACTGTATGGAACCCTCATGTCTCCTGAGCTCTTCAGTCCTTCCTAGTCTTTCTTGACTTTGACAATAGCAGGTCGCATGTTTTTTCTCTGTACTCTTGACTTTTGCATTACTGAGACCACATCTGTCAGAAGCAACATGAGTAAAAAAAAAGACTTATGTTGGCTTTTGGTTTAAGCCCATCATAGTAAAGAAGACAGGATAAAACAGCTTGGTTCATGGTGCTGGTAAGTGGCAGAAGCTCTTCACAACACAGTGGACCAAGAAACAGAGAGCAAAACCGGAAGTGAGCAAAGATAACATATAGCCAAGGAGCCTCCCCCAGTGAACAACTTTCACTAAAGCCCCACTTTCTAATGGTTCCATCAATTCTCAGAATGGAATTACCAGCTAATGACAATGCATTCAAATCATGAATCTGGGATGGACTCTTCATATTCAAACCTAATATCCCCCAGCCTGTATTCGTTTCACATCTCCTTGTGACCAAACCCAGACACTGAGCTCTTGTCAGATACATCACCAAAGGAAACATTCCTTTTCTCTCAAAGTGATCTGTAGGGAGTCACCAAACATCTCCATCTCAGACCTGCAGTGGTGCCAACCTTGAGCCTCTTGTCAAATTGCTTTGTGCAACATTTCACTGCTGTAAAAATCATTACCTCTTCTCTTTGTGCCTGATAGACACGCAGTGCACAGTGTCTATAGTAACCAATATAATCAACAAGCCACTAGTCACCTCTCCAGCATCCATTGGAAGCCACCACCGTGACAGCAGTGAAAAGATTCTGTCTTCAGCTGCATCCACATTTACTAGCTGACATTTCAACAAAATGAAGGATTCGCTCTCCCTCACCTTCTCCTCCCTCTTTCTTCCTCTCCTTGTGTCCTCCCTCTCTGTTCTTGTCTTTCTCTTTCCTGTTTCATTCTTTAGTGTCATTATGAAGATCTCAGTTTTAGAGAACAGAGAGCAATTTGCTAGACTCATCATCTATTTGATGTTTGAACCCCCTTATAGCTTAAACAGGACCCTCTTGAAGATGAGAAGTCCTTTTGACTCACCCTTATGTTCTTTCGTCGTTTTCCTACTTTATGTTGCCAAAACTTTTGGAGCGTTTCTTGAGCTCGCTCAGCAGATTTCAGCTTTGGAATCAACCTTTCCTCCTAATCCTTGGGTCTCATCAGTGAAAAAACTCTATGACTGATAATGACATTGATTCTAGATGTCTTCTATAGACAGTGATAAGAAACAGGTATGAATGTACAAATACATGACCTCATATATCTATACAGATTTATATGCATCTGTGATCAATTCTACATCCATGCACATACATTTAAAAACATAAAAACAATGAGTTTATTCTCTATGTCCTATTCCAGTCTGGCACCATAGGTTTCTTTGAAGATTTCCTTTTTCCACATGTCTAAGTCTCTTCTCTAACCATGCTCAATATGCTTGCATCTCTTAATAGATTGTAGAAGTTTTCCTTGCATATGTATACGCTAGAGCACTTCCAGGGTTTTAAAGTTGCAGGTTCTCATCCAGTGCTCTTCTTTGGCCCCTAAATCAGGGACAATCTTGACTTTAGAAGTGAAACTCCTGATTAAAGAAATAATTATATCAGGAGACTGTGTTGTGCCTTATTATATGATGAAAACTGGCATGGAAAATTCTTTTAACCAGTCTCATTGACTTCTTTGCTTAAAAATGGGTTGGGGGGTGCTGGTGGTAGTGGTGGTGGCAGTGGTGGAGTTAGTGATGGAGTGTGTATGTGTGTGTGTGTGTATGTGGTGTGTGTGGTGTGTATCAGTGTGTGTCGTGTGTGATGCTTGTGGTGTGTGTCAGTATGTGTATCAGTGTGTTTGTGTTTGTGTGTGTGTGTGTGTGTGTGATGTGTGTGATATGTATGATGTGCAAGTATAGCCATGGCACATGGATGCTATAGGGTGCAGGTAGAGGTCACATACAACATTCGGGAGTCAGCCCTCTCCTTCAAACTTGCTGAGACAGATTCTCTTTTCTTGTTTTCGCTGTGCTTCAGGGACAAGCTAGCAGTCTTAGGAGCTTCTGATGGATTCGACTCTCTACCTCCCATCTCACTGTAAGGGTTCTGGGTTTGTAGATGTGTACCAGTGCCTCCAGATATGTGTGTGTGTGTGTGTGTGTGTGTGTGTTCTGAAGACTGAGCCCAGATTGTCAGGCCCACACGGCAAACATATTAACCCACTGAGCCATTTCACAGGCCCCTCATAAACCACTTATAGTGAGGACTAAAAAAGGACTCTCAACATCTCTCAGAGGTTCTCCAAGGACAGATGCTACACAAACCCAAAGTACAATCGTTGTTGTTATGTGGAGGAAAAAAATGTGCCCATCTGCTTTGTTCTACCACCGATGGAGCCTGATTTTGAGGAGTGTTGCTATTCTCAGTCTTCCAAACAGACACAGCAGCTAAATATTGCATGAGATAGACACAGTGGCATCAGTCACAATGAATTACCATCCCCTAACTTCCACATTATACATTTCCCTCGCAGTTAAAAACTGCAGCGTGACAGAGGGAACGGAAGTGAACCTGCCCCTCCCGTTAGCTCAGGGAGGGCCTTCGACCCTGAGGTCAGACAAGGTGTGCTTGCCTACGACACGACGACCAGCAACAAGCTATCGCCACAGATTGCTCTGTCCTTTTTTCGCTTGACAACGTCTTTGAAAATGATGCTCGCTCTCTCTCCTGCTAAGGCCTTTCTCTTCGAAGGAGGAAAATGATTAGATCCTGGTGGTTTCCATAAATGCATCAGGCCACTTTCTCAGCAGTGCCTGAAGTGCTAAGGGAAGAATCGGGACTCAAAGAATGCTACCTTTTCCATCCATCTAACAGCTGCAGCCTGGCCTCTCGATGCAGGGTTTCTGCTCCCTGATTATTCCCGGCCAGTTGGGCTTTGCTCCACCCAGTGCAGAGCCAGAGACACAAGCTCTGTTTTGAGGTCTGCCCGAGAACAGCCAAGATAAGAGAATACTTGGAATTTTCGTCCAAGTGCATCATCTTACAGATGAAAAGATTTTAGAGATGAAATCTGTCCAAAACCAATTCTACTCCTCCCTGCCCCGCTTCCTCCCTCGTGTGATCTGACTGCACACCTTCAGGAACTCTGTCTTGGTTAGGGGTCAGATCTGGGTTTACGTGGCAAGGTAGCACAGTTTCCCTAAATAACTTTTAATGAAGTGAGAATGGCAGAGCGGGATTTTCCTCTCGTTCGTTCTCACACTGCCTGCCTAGCACAGTGGAAGGTAAATCCAAATGACTCTAATTCGGCCACCGCTGTCAATCAGCTGAGTGAGCTAGGTCAGACCTCTCTAAACCTCCATTGCCTCATTTTTTTTCAAATGCAAGTGCTGATGAAAATATTCATTCGTGGGTTGGGGAGGTGGCTCGGTGGTTAAAGTGTTTGCAGCACAACCATGAAGACAGGAGTTCACATCCCTGCTCCTATGTAAATGCTGGGTGGTTGTGACAGTCTTCCCATAATGCCAGCCTTGGAAGAAACAGACAGGCAATCCCTAGAGCAAGCTGGTTAAGAGAAACCGGTCTTATCAGCCAGCTCAGGCTGTGAGTTGAGAGACACTGCCTCATTGGATAAGGCAGAAGGGCAACTAAGAGTGGTTCCTGACATCACACACAATCACACAATATTTTCCCACATGCATGCAAACATGCACACGCACATGCGTGCGCGCGCACACACACACAGAATTGGTAACATACATACAGAGAAAAAGGAGAAGCAGAAATAGAGGGAGTGAGGGAAAAATTGGGGAAAAACATAAAATATCCATTCATTCAACAAATGCCATGTAAAAATATAACTTTTCCCTATCCCTCGGCAAATTATCAGACCTGTCCATAAGTCAGTCCTCTCATCTACATAGCGGGTAATTGCAGAAAGAGCTGCTTCACTGACTTCCTGCAAGAAACAAATGCATGACCATGTCAAAGCACTCGTATCAGTGATTGTCCCATGGAACCTAAAACATGTTACTATACAATCATCAGTATGCTGTTGCTATGTCCTTGCTCCTCACTGGCGTCTGTCTGTTTTTCTTTTCGCCTGCTGAAGTTGACTTTCCCCCTATTGGTTAAGGACAAATTCGGGGCCCAGTTCAAAATCTTCCCCAACGAGGCCTTTTTGATTTGAGCCAGCTTCTTCCTGAGACACAGTTTCACTCAAACGCCAAGTGTGCACACATACCTTTCCCTCAAGCTTCCCTCATTTCCATCTGAACCACTTTTAACCTGTGTGGCAGACACAGAATACAACTTAAATTATTATGAAATATTAGTTGAGTCCTGGGGTAAAATGTTGCTTAAATAGTAGACCTATATTAATTGTGTGAATATGATGATCTCAAGTGGCTATAATCAAGAGGCCTTTTTTTTCTACTTGTTTATAAAATGGCTGACGATGCACACAAATAAATAAAAATCGACACTCGTGATCCAAATTATGATCTTTAAGTCAAGCCAACCCACCTCATCCTTGGTATTTTTTAAGTATATGAAAAACTTCCAAGTTCACACTTCCCAAATAGTTTGACACAGTAGGAGTGTGAGTGTGAGTGTGTGTGTGTGTGTGTGTGTGTGTGTGTGTGTGTGTGTGTAGCCAAAATGGGAAAGCTCAAGTATCTATTATTTGGGACAACATTCTCCAGTTTCCCTTCCCCACATGAATTATTAATTTCCATGAACAAATGGATGACCTGAGAGTCTCTCTGCTCTTTTTAATGCTCATCTCAATATTTTCATTCTACATAGATGATCCCCCAATAAATGATACCAGCTGTTAAGAAGAAATATGTTAGAAAGAGGAATATTCTGAATAACAAGAGATATGGGATAAATTTGGCCAAGTGTGCATGAAAGTGAATAACCTACTTTACATCCCTGTTTCTCTTTTCTCGTCTTAAAAATGAGAACAGTTATACTAGCAGCACAAAGCTCATTTGAAAAATTTGAGATCATCTTGATTATTTAGTATTATCCTACCACCAAAATGTCATTTGATTGTGTTAGATTTAAGCCTGTCGTAAGTGAAGACATCTTGGGAGTGTTTAAGAAGCAACTCCTGCAAATATTAGGGGTTTTTTTCCTTCTAAATGTTTATGTTTGTGCACATAGATTAGCACTGTCTGTACCCATGGCCAGAGAAGCTGCTCTCTGTAATGGTCAGAAGTTAATGCAGAGAGGCACAGTGATCAAAGTGCTTAGAACAAAAGACTGTTGAGTACTCAGCCCTAAATGGGGTGTCTATGTCAACCTCTCCCCTGCCCAAACCAAGGCTCAGAGAACAATATGGAAAAGAGGCTGGAGAGCATGTAAGTGCCAGCGGATGGAGAACAGTGCTGTGGAATGCCGTGAGAATCTTCCGGGCATGATGTAGGCATTGCAGTAGGTGGACTCGGTGGGTCACCAAACGATAATGACAACAAGTCAGAGAAGACATGAAATAAAGAGGGAGACAGTGAGGTGCATACAATCCATACACATTATGTACCTGTATGAAACTCTCAAATATGCATGCCAACTACATAAAACACATTACAAATAATCCGTTTTTAAAAAGTAAAGCATGTTTTTAGTTTTGCTTTTGTGTGTGTATGCGTCTGTGTGTGTTTGAGCATGCGCAGGCAACATGAATGCATGCATGCACATGAGTGTGGTGTTCATAGAGACCAGAAGAGAACATCAGATCCCCTGGAGCTGAACACCCAATTGTGAGCTCTCGGGTATGGGTGGTGGGAAGCAACCCAGAACCTCTTCAAGAGCATTAAACACTTTTAACTGCTGAGCCTTCTCTCCAGCCCCACAAAGACAGGAAGAGTTGGGTCTAAGATGCTCTGAAGAGGGTAGATGCTTGCCCACATCATTTCATGGCAGAATCACCAATTTTGGATGTGCAGGGCTGTTGGCCACAGAATCCCAACAGCTTGCCTTGGCACCTCTTTATGGTTTAGCAGTTGGAAAATTGTTACTGGAAGGTCATCTCTGGCTAGTTCTATTAACCAAACCTGTTTGGTTGCAGGTGACAGAAACACAAGGGATTCTTCTGGCCACCCCAATGGACTCTGTGTCCTATCACAGCGACCCTTGCTCAGCCTTTTCATAGTAGCCAGGAAATGCAAGCAGCCTGGACATCCGTCAGCAGACGAATGACGTAGAATGGAAAGTATGTACACACAATGGAACCGTCTTTAGCTGTAAAGAAAAATGAAATTCACCAGAAAATGGATACGACTGGAAAGCATTGTATTAAGAGACACACTGCGGAATCTACAAGGCTGCACTTTCTCTCATGTGCCAATCACAGCTTTGATATCACAGTGTTTAATATGTGTGCTGAGTGGGTATCTATGGGGCCAGGGCAGGGAAACTAGACAGAAGCCTAGAGATGGGAAAGGAGGCTGTAAGCATTTCTCTGTAAGACTGGAAAAATCCTGCAGAGAGCACACTAGAGCAAAGGTGGAAGGGGGAGCGCTGGGTGCAGACTCATGGAGTGAGTGGGAGGTGGAGACGGCAGGAAGATGGGGAGGAGTGGGGCTGGGTGCAGACTCACGGAGTGAGTGGAAGGTGGAGGTGGCAGGAAGATGGGGAGGAGTGGGGCTGGGTGCAGACTCATGGAGTGAGTGGGAGGTGGAGACGGCAGGAAGATGGGGAGGAGTGGGGCTGGGTGCAGACTCACGGAGTGAGTGGGAGGTGGAGGTGGCAGGAAGATGGGAAAGGAGTGGGGCAGATGGGAGAATCAACCACAATTAAGGATTACGAAAATGACATCAGGAAGCATTTCTCTGTAAGATAATGTTTAAAGTTCAGAAATATTTTAAAACCGGGCAGTGGTGACGCACACCTTTAATCCCAGCACCTGGGAGGCAGAAGCAGGCAGATCTCTTTGAGTTCAAGGCCAGCCTGGTCTACAGAGCCAGTTCCAGGATAGCCAGAGCTACCTACCCACAGAGAAACCCTGTTTCAAAATACCATTAAACTGTAAAATTAAAAACAAAATTAGACATACTTGTGAAAGTAAATATGTAAATGTTTTTTAAAATATTTGAATAAAAATAACTCAGGTTTTCTTTTAGGCTACAGACACTTGCAGCTGTCCTTTGAGGATAGCTGAGGGAGACTGGGAGCTGTGCGGACCTCCACTGCCCTCTGCATGCACCCTGCCTTGCTTCTGCAGTAGCCCAGGGCAGAAGGCTATGGCGTACATCGTTATCTGTGCCACCAAGGAGAGACAAGATTATCTTGTGTTCTGATTGGAGAAACCTGAGGGAAGGACTTTGCCCACCTTTGCACACATCTATGCCCTCAGCCAGCCATAGAAATGTCCTGCAAAGGGAAGAACAGACAAGTATGGCACCACTGGTCAAAGGAGGAATAGTTCTACGCGTCTGGGCAGGAATATGGTATGGTGCCAGGGAGGACAACCAGCTCCCACTGCACTGCTCCTTAGGCATCTGGGTAGATGGACATAAAACAGGACTTAGAAGCCAGCCAGCTACGCTGGATGTAATGCAATGACTCAGGACTTCGTTCTGCCACCAACTACTTATGTGACATTAAACCATATTGTTCATCTCTCTGAATTCTGATCACTAAATGTGGCTGGTTGCTCAGTTTAACTAGGTCTTTCTGAGATCCAAAAGCCAGTATTATTCATCCTTACCTCTTCGGGACAAAGTATGCCTTAATAAATACTCAATGCTATTTTTTTCTCATTTTTTAGGGAATTGATCTCAGGGCGCTATGCTTGTGAAACACGTCCTCAGCCTCTGTGCTATATCCCCAGTCCTTCTATAACAATGAATATGCAAGGAAAATTTTTAGTGAGGCTTTATTGTGTTGCTTAGAACAGATAAAATGTTTAATGAGGTAAAGGAAGCAGAACGAGCATAAACAAACAGGAAAGATAAAGTAAGATAAGCATATAGAATTGTATTTAGAAAGTGATGATGCATTTGACTCCAAGTGTCTTAACAGTTAGGGCAAAAACGAGAGAAGGGAAGACAACCCTATAATGAGTATTACCAGATTTAAAAAAAACAAACAAGAAAAACAATAATAAAATAATAGGAAGTCTTGTTAAATTTGTAATAAAAATAAATAATTTTTATATCTATGCTATATTTGGAAAACTATACTAAAAATTTATCAAAAAAAAGACACTTATTATCGAGAAGTCTTGTATCTGGGCAACACCATCTATAATTAGACTTCCTGTGACCAAAATAGAAGCAGGAAGCCAGTTGCTCAGGTGAGATGATTTTTATAAGCATAGGCTTTTCCAAAGAGTCGATGGGGCGTTTAATGGTCCCTGAGTAAACGGTCTCCTCTCCACGCTCCCAGTCTTGGTTGCCCATCTGTACAAAGAAGGAGTGTGGCACAGTGATCCATTAGTCTCTTCTCTGACCAAACCCTATGACTGTTTGGGATTTTTCTGTGTCCTAGCATGGAGCTTTTAGACTCTTACACCCCTAAAGCTTGGCAACTGGAGGCTTTCACTGAGCTGGGTTCTTTGTTTCATTCAAGAGGAAAGTCTGTCATTCTAGCTCTGGCAGGTGGCTCTGGAAAAAGCCGCTCCTAAAGGCACTGGAGAGCCCTGTCCTTTATCTCTCTGGCTGTAGATGGACGCTTGACCACAGAGCTCCTAGAGCCAGCGGGAGCAGTGATGACTGCCGCTTTCACAAAGGGAGATCCAGTCTTGAAGTGAGCTCACTCCAGAATCTAAAGAGAGCTCCAGAAATAACCCAACTCACCCCAGGGGGCTAGGCCAGTGACTTGGTGAGTTCCTCCTGCCGGTCTTCAATAGCTTTCCTCAGGGCATGATTAATAAAAGCTCAGGGTCAGAAACTGGGGTTCAACCTGAAGATCTGAAAAGCAAAACAGCAAGCCACTGGCTCTTATCTCGAACTCAGATCGAAATGACGATCCTTTCTCTTGGAATCTTAGAATGAGACTGTGTATTGAGAATGGCTTCCTCTCATTTTATAATCTCTCTCTAGGGCTGGGATTAAAGGCCTGCACCACTATGATTAAAGGCATGCACTGCCTGGTTTCTATGACAACTAGTGTGGCTACTGGGATTAAAGGTGTATGTCATTATGGCTATTGGGATTAAAGATGTGTGTTACCATTACCTGGTCTGTGAGGCTGACCAGTGGGACTGTTTTACTTTCAGATCTTCAAGGCAGTCTTTATTTAATAAAGTATAATTGAAATGCCCCTACACTTCCCAGCATGTGGTGGTGTCGAATAAAAAAGCTAAGCCACAGAACCTACCAGAAGCATGCTCAGTTTTCCAAAGTGAAGCCCAAAGTTTTAAAAAGTGGAGAGGAAGAGGGAGACAAGGGCTTGCTGCCCAAGACAAACTAAGTTTAGATTGTTTTAAAGAGGAATTTTATTATTTATTTGTGTGTGTGTGTGTGTGTGTGTGTGTGTGTGTGTGTGTGTGTAGTAAGGAAGCATGCATAAGAATGGACAGGTGCCTGAGGAGGTCAGAAGAGGACGTCAGATTTCCTGGAGCTAGGGATGCAGGGGATTGTAAGCAGCTTGTCATGGGTGCTGGAATTGACTTCCAGTCCTCTGAGGGACGAGCTTGGACTCTCAGCCACTAAACCACCTCCCCAGCCCCTAGACTTATTTCTTAAGCCATCATCTGACTGGGATCACTTAAAGGCTTCAAGATAAGAAAAGAAAACATGGTAGATCCTTTCTCTTTCCAGTAGCAGTGTGCCACTTAAAATCTCAGCCCTCACAGTAGGCTCCTGCCGACCTCTTCACCAGGCTTCTGTCTGGCCCAAGAAGCCCTCACTCAGCTGTCAGACAGCTGCGTGTTCGTCCCTGAAGATGGCACACACTCTCACAATTGGTGCTTTTGAGGTTTCCCTTTCCCTTTAAAACGAAGCTCGAGACACAGCTCTTCTGAGAGCCTGTCCTAGGTGCCTTGAGAAAGCAGCCATTGCTGGGCATTGCTGAGTGTGTCTAGCTCTCCACTGGCATGTTGCTCAGCCAATGACTCATGAGGTTCTCGTGGGCAGCTGTGTTTGTCAGCAGCGTCGGGGCGTCTAGCAAAGTATTTAAGGGGGAAGGAAAGGAAAAGGAATAAAGGGGAGAAAAGGAGAAAGAGTACTTTTACATTTGTTGGGGTTCTCCAGAGAAACAGAGGCAGTGAGTGTGTGTGTGTGTGTGTGTGAGAGAGAGAGAGAGAGAGAGAGAGAGAGTAAGAGACATAAACAAATCGGTAGGTAGATATAGAAAATAAGTGCTTTGTCCTGAAGTCTTGGCTCGTGTTGGCCACCAAAGCTGACAAGTCCCACCGTCCACCCTCTGGAAGCTGGAGAACCAGGGAAGTCGATACTGTGATTTGAAGGCCTGAGAATTGGGAGCACCAGGGGCAACTGCAGGTCAGGGCCAGTTCAACCACAAAGCAGAGAGAGCGAATCCTCCCTCCACCTTTATTCTGCTAGAGCCCTTAACCGATGGGATCATTGGAGGCATCAATGCGCATCACTCAGCCCGCTGACTCAAACTCGAGGCTCTTCTGGAAAGACACTCACAGACATGCCCAGAAAGGATAGGCCAGATCTGAGCATCCTAAGAGTTATTCACAGACATGCCTAGGAAGGATAGACCAGATCTGAGCATCCTGAGAGTCACTCACAGACATGCCCAGAAAGAATAGGCCAGATCTGAGCATCCCAAGAGTCACTCAAATTAACACATCCCATTAGCCATGGCAGTGTTCCTTGCTGCCTTTAGAAGGAAGGACAGCCATTGGAGCTTTGTTTATTTGTATCATTTTATTTACCCAGAGAGCAAGCTTATTGCATTTGCTGTAGGTTTTATAAACAATTAATTTTAACACATTAGAATTTTTTTAATAGTGAAGCATTAGAACTGTGGAATATAACTGTCTGATTGTGCCTCAGGGTCTAAGCCAGGGCTGGAGTACTTTGGAAGGAAATATCTCATTGTCTGACTCGGCTTCTTCTATGATTTGCCTCAGCTTCTTTGATTTGTGTCTTCTCTTTTCAGAGAACTGTGTCGGCTCAGCACATAATACGGAATAAAGGTAATCTGGCAGCACCATCCACGTTCACATCCAGTCAGCGTGCCCCGCGCTGCCAATAATCCTTCTCAACTGGTTTTCATGTCTGTTTCATCCTCCCTAACTACGCTGAGGCTGCGCTCAACGGAAGTAAACCTCTCTCATCTGAACTATTGCCTCAGCCTCTCCATGGTCAACCAGCCCCTGTGTGTCTCCACCTCCACCGGAATGGGCTTTCTGAAGCTCCTTTAGATGCTGTTTGGTTGTCATTGGTGGTTGCTTTCTCTCTCCAGCCCAAAGAAGTGAGCTCAAGGAGCAGGACACCAGTCAAGTTAGACGACCACTAAGCCTAAGGAATTCACTTTTCATTTAGCTGTGATGTGGGATTTCCCTCTGTATGCTGTAAATACGATTGGTTAATTAATAAAGAAACTGCTTTGGACCTATAGCAGGGCAGAACTTAGGTGGGCAGGAAAAACTAAACTGAATGCTGGGAGAAAGGAGATGGAGTCAGAGAGAAGCCATGTGGTACCGCTGGAGCTGGACAGAATTTTAGCCAGTAAGCCACAGCCACATGACTAATAGAAATGGGTTAAATTAAGGTGTAAGAGTTAGCAAATAAGAAGCGAGAGCTAATAAAGCAGTGATTTAAATAATGTGGTTTCTGTGTGATTATTTTGGGGCTGAACAGCCCGGAACCAACATGCAGCCTCATTACAACACAGCTGCCACTGTTAAAAGCTCATCTCAGAGGGAGGACACATTCTGTTCTGCTGGGGAAGGATTAAAACTTTCCCAAATGGATTTTGGAGGGACACGGCTCAATCCAGAGCCTCACACTTCCAACCTCTTTCGTAGTCACAGGATTTTGTCGACGTAGGTCCCTTTGTTTACAATTCATTCTTTGCAGGCAACATTAACTGATTAAGGCCTTCTAGTTTCCTTCTTCCCAGGGCCTGCCTTCACACATTCTGCTTCTACCGTGCCCTTATTTCAATGACCACTATCTAACCTGTCTCTCTCCTCCCCTATCCTTCAGGGAAGAGATGGTCGAATTCACCATGGTATGCCCAGTGCCTACCACTATTTCTGGCATACCACATGATAATTAAATGTTAGGGAGAAGCAAATGAGAAATGAGCCAAAGGAAATGGCACCTAAGCTCACCGGGTGAACATTAAAATTTATCCAAATAGAGGAAATGAGGCCTTGCCAGAAAAGCAAAGCAGACCCGGTACTGTGAAGAAGGGAGTTAGATGCTGTAGGCAGGTCAGGCGTGCAGGCAGATGAAGAATGTGAAGGAACCTGTGGATGAGAGATGCTCGGTAAGCTTCTCATATCTGTTCGTTCATCATATACTCACATACAGAGACGCATTCATTTCTTAGCACACCACACCACGTCTTCAGAAAGGTTTTGAGAAGTAAATCACATGATCATCCTTGTTTATCCTGATAGCACTGTTGGTGGCAAAACGAAGGTAGATTGAGGAGAGTCGAGGCTGGAAATTGTAGCACAGATACTAAAATCCCAAAGACAGATATTGGGGTTCAAGCTGAAGATGAGAAAAGCAGAAGAGCCAAGCCACTAGAAAAGTCTTACCTGTACCACAGCTGGGGGACAGCAGACTGATCCTGAACCTCTCTCTCTCCTCCTCCTGTTTTATATTCCCCTTTAGTGCTGGGATTAAAGGTGTGAGTCACCACCACCTGGATCTGTTTCTGTATTGATCTTTTGTAGCCCAGGGTGGCCTTGAACTCACAGAGATCCATTTGCCTCTATCACCCAAACCCTGGAATTAAAGGTGTGTGGCAACACTGCCTGGACTCTCGTGGTTTAATTTTATCCCCTATCTTCAGGCAAGCTTTATTTATTAAAAGATAAGTAAAATATCACTATAGGAAATAAAGAGGCTGCTGGGGCTGCTGTTGTCCCGGTCACGGATAATAAATGAATGAGCCGAGAAGCATTCAGAAGGTAGAGAGAAGGGAACAAGTTGCAATAGTTCTTAGAAGGTAAAGATAGGGAAATTGGATGTCTGATTAAGCAAGAGACAGAAGATGAGTGAAAGAGAGAAAATAAATATTCCCGGATTGAAAGAGCTGTTGGCAGACTTCAAAGTCAGAAGAAGACCATCCTGGAATGCACTTATGATCAAGTGCAAGTACAGAAATCTGACCCACAATCAGACCTTGTGCAGAAAGTGAGATACCTTGGATCACTCCGTCCTGAATGGGATGTTTCTGTCAAATTCCTCCCCTCAGAGGTTCAGGGAACTCTACCAAAGAAGAGACAGAGAACCATGAGAACCAAAGGGGACAGAGGACACCAAGGACATAAGACCTTCTTGACACAACAGGACTGATGCCCATGCGAACTTACTGTGACTATGGCAGCAGGCATGGGGCCTGAACAGGTTTAAACCAGATGGAGTTCCAGACCTGAGAGGGAAAGTGGACACAAGGCCCGCATCCTAAATCTAGAAGCTACTGCAACTGACAACACCCACAAAGGAAAAGTTAGTATTCTCCAACAAAGTCTAACTGGCATACAAACCACACCCTAAAGGGTAGATCCTATGTCCCGCAGTAGATGGCAACATAAAACAAATTCAGGGGCTTCTTTTTTTATTTATTTATTTATTTATTTTTTTGGTTTTTCGAGACAGGGTTTCTCTGTAGCTTTGGAGCCTATCCCGGAACTAGCTCTTGTAGCCCAGGCTGGTCTCGAACTCACAGAGATCCGCCTGCCTCTGCCTCCCGAGTGCTGGGATTAAAGGCATGCGCCACCACCGCCCGGCAATTCAGGGGCATTTTTGAGGGTTTTGTTTTTTGTTTTTGTTTTTTGTATCATACTGCATTGTCTGAATTTTTTATTTGTTTGTTTGTTTGTTTGTTAGCAGTACAGATCCTCTGATTACACATTACAGTTTCTGATTTTGTTTTTCTGGGTTTTCTGTGTATTTGAATGTGTGTGCCTCTGTGTCTATATATGCTTCTAGTACTTTTTCTTTGGCTCATTTTTATTCTCTGTTTGTTTGGTGGGTTTTTTTTTCATGTTTTGATTTATTTGTTTTTATATTCTCTTATTTTATTATCATCTTAAATGCCTGTTTATTTTCTGATGATAGAGCAAGAAAGACTAGGGTTTGGGAGATGGGGCAGATCTGAGAGGAGTTGGGGGAGAGGAAATGGTAATCAGGATATATTGTATGAGAAAAATATACTTTCAATTAAGAAAAGAAAGACATGTAGAAAGACATGTCATCTCTCTATTCCAGTAATAGTTTAAAAAAACTACAGAACTTTAACGACCCCATTTGTTTGTTTATTATGATAACTTTATTTTGTTTAGTATTTGCCATGGCAGTATATTATATAAATATAGTCAATATTTATAATCCTAATCTCCCCAGGAGTTCATTCAAAATTAAAATTATAATAATTATGTTAAAATAATTTATCAGGAGAGGATTAAAATCTGTCTCCTCCTCCCAAATCCATGAAAGCAAATGGAAATAAGAATCCTTGATCTAGAGAGACAGCTCAGCAGCTAGAATTCCTCATTGAACACGTGTGAGGACATAACCGAAAAGCTCCAGAATCTATGTAAAAGGCAGCTGTGTCACAAGAACATCTGTAATCCCAAGTCTCCCACAGTGAAGCTGGAAGGCAGAGACAGGAGAATTCTTTGGAAGATGGCAGATGGGCTAGCCTGACCTATGCAGCAGGAGAAAAATGGAGCTATCCAGTTTCAAATGAGGTAAAAGTTGAGACTGATACCCAAGGATGGCTTTGGACTTCCACACTTGCCACGTTCACAGCACACATACATTCACAGTACACATACACACACACCACACACACACACCATACAAACACACATACACACATACATTCACACCACACTCACAACACACATAGACACATACACACACCATACAAACATACACACATACACTCACAGCACACACACACATTCACACCATACAAACACACACACACATACACATACATTCACACCACACTCACCACACACATAGACACATACACATACCATACAAGCACACACACATACACTCACAGCACATACACACACACACATACTCACAGCACACACATATACATTCACACCACACACACACACACACACAGTCAAAATCTGTACTTGAGAGGGTTCCTATGCAATCACCACACAAAAACAAGAGCATTAAAATCTTCTCGGCTTCCGGAAGGACTGTTTTATTATTTGATTGTTTAATGCTGCATTTGTTACTTATCCTTGCTGAAACAAAACACCCAACAACAGAAATTTAAGGAAGAAAGAGTCTTTTTTCGGCTCAGAGTTTAAGCTTTAATTGCTCACCGGTAGGGAAGGTAATTGACCAGGCAGGGCATGGAACATCTGGTCACATTGCTTCCATGGTCAGGAAGCAAAGAGAGATGCTTGCTGGTGCTCAGCAAACTTCCTTGCTGTATTTAATCTTCTACTCCAGCCCACATTAGGGTGAGTTCTCCCAGTCCAGTTAACCCAATCTAGATATACCCAGAAGTGTGTCTCTTCAGCAAGTCTGGATTTATTAAGTTGACAACCAATATTGACAATCACAAAAATCCTCCCTAGATTCTAGTTTTCATCTGAAAAATAGGGCTATGCTACTCTTGGAGCTTTGGTAGCTACTCTTGACATTAAAACCACCCGACCTGTTTTCTTATCAGGCTGAAACCTTTCTGCTTCCATTGGCTGTGGTGGCTCACATGCCAGAAAGGAAAAAGATCTACATTTTTATTGACAAAATTGTTCAAAGGAGAAATAATTCACAGAACTGAAGAGATGGCTCAGTGGTTAAGAGCACTTCCTGCTCTTGCAGAGGACCAGAGTTTGGTTCCCAGCATCTGTATCTACTGTTCACAACTGTTCTAACTCTGGCTGCTGAGGATCTGATGCCCTCTTCTGGCATTCGCTGATCCTGCACTCATGTGCATAAACTTACACTCCAATACACACATATGCATGTGTTAAAAATAAAAGTTCTTTACATAATCATAATAATGTATATGCCAAAAACATTCATTGAAATATGAACTACCTTGGAAAGGTAGCAACTCACATTGAAAATGAACTAAATAACTATTTATGAGTCTAAAATGCCATGTTTATAAAGAAAGAAAGCTAAAGAGTCTATTCAATATTTCTGTAACAATCATAGCAATATCAAAATACTGTGGTCATTTGGACAATGATGTTAAGGGCATCCTCCCCATAAAGACATTTTTTAAATCAAGTTCTGTAGTTATCTTCTGAGTTCCTAAAAGGGGTTGCAAATTCCTTATATTAGTCCAATATGACATAAATTGTCTCTCCTGCCAATGTCTTTTACAGAAGACAAACGGGCTTGGGAATAACCCAACTCTATTAATATGAGACTATTAATATGTGCGGTTGATGCTATCCTAAGCAGTCTGTCTTCTTTTTGCTGTGTTTCCTATCAATGGTGATGAATGCTTGTATGTAACTTTTCATATTTGCTAGAAGGAATTAAATAATGGACTGCTTCTTGCATTAAATGAAGACCCAGCTCATTCTAAATTCTGTGGTTAGAAATGTAGACTTTAGCACGATGCCATCTCTTCCTTCTGCTGCTGCTGGTGGACATGCCTCTGTCTGTGCCCTGGGTAGGGGTTCTGTGGTGGTCTAGGCATCTCCTCCTGCATATTTTCCCATGATTACTCCTGACAGAGGTCATGGATTCTTATCTGGAGACAAGGCATCAGCCTGAGTCATCTTTTCAACTGAAACTGTATGTACTGTGATTGGGCGGTGAAATGCAAAAGAAAGAGGTTTTGTGGCAATCTTT
This sequence comes from Dicrostonyx torquatus, assembly GCA_028555095.1. NCBI lineage: Eukaryota > Metazoa > Chordata > Mammalia > Rodentia > Cricetidae > Dicrostonyx > Dicrostonyx torquatus. The sequence continues at coordinate 1,879,010 of JAQHUG010000167.1, forward strand.
GTTGGTTTGCTCCAGCCCCTTTAAGACTGCTAATGCCAGCAAGCTCACTGACTCACAGAGAAAAGACTTGAAGACTCACTTAAATGATTGACCTATTTCTGGGCTCTCTGTTGTGGCAAATTACAAGAATATACTGTGTGCATTTTCAGGTAATTTGATACTATTACCTTAAAACTCGCTGGTTGCACCTCCCCCTGCCCTCCCCTGTTTAGATGGAATATCTGACCTTTTCCCTTGGCAGGCTGCTTCTTTTTTTCCAGGTAACTGGTGATGATTTTATACTCTGGATGATAATCAATATGTAGAAGCTGTCCTTATTGATTTGGATAAAACCACCAATTACAGCTATTTTGAGCAGAGCTCAATGGGATTAGATGTGATTACATGGCAGTGAGGTGTGAGCCTATCAGCACCCAGAGGCTGCTGTGTGGCCGTTTAATATTTACAGAAGTAATGTAGATGAATGGTGACCTAGACCCCGCACCAATCCTCATGGAGCAGAAACCCCAGGCAAGGTCACCTGACCGCACACACTTCAGACTATCAGAGCTTAGCATTGAATGAGCATTGAATGAGAATAGAAACTGTGGGCCAGCTCAAAGAGAAGCAGTCTGTGGAACCAGCCTGTACCGTGCCATATGCCCAGAAAGCAGAGGCAGTAACATTTCCAAGGACATGCGGATTTCGGTCATATCTCTGTGGGTGTTGGTAAGCTGGAAGAGAGAGCACAGTAAGCTGGGCAGAAGCAGGTGTCCTCAGAGAAAACAGCCCAATCAAGAACCCTAAACATCCTGGAAGTTGCAGCTTCCCTGACTACGGGCTCCTTGGAGACTTTCCATCGTCTGTTCTGAAGAGCACCTCTACCCCTCAGCAGTGAGGAGCATGGCAAACACCTCCATACCCACGCAATGGGAAGCAGAGCAGACACCTCTATACCACAGGGGTGGGAAGCATGGACTTGGGAGCTAGCCTGATATATTTTTTTGAAGTGATTTCCTGCAAATTACCAAGTTCTTTGTAAAACAGAAACATTAACAAAATGCTTATAACTGCACTCGGTCTCAGTCATTAGCCTTCTGTATGCGCTGAGAAGGCAGCCTAGATGCACACAGCACCCCCTACTCTTGCTTTCACCTGTAGTAGCTACATTAGTCAGCAAGTGTGATAGCCAGGGCCCATGGAAGGTACTCTCTGACTGTAGACTGCTCCCAAAACAAGCGGAAACACATTGCCGTTGTTTCCTGTCCTGTTACTGTGATTAAACACTCTGTCCAAAGCTCCTTATGGAGGAAGGGGTTAATTCTGGCTCAGTTCAGAAGCGTAGTCCATCATGGCAGGGCAGTCAAGGAAGCAGCTCGTCATACTGTTTTCATGGTCGAGAAGCAAGAACACATGCATTTCAGTGGTCAGCTTACTCTTACCAAGTTCAGGATCCCTCCCTACTCAGGGATCCTGTCCCCAATTAAGACAGGTCTTCCCACATCAGTTAAAAATATCAAGATAATCCCATACAGGCACGTTCCAGAGGTCTAGCCTCTGGGTGATTCTAGATTCTACCAGACTAATAATTTAGACTAACCACCACACAAATATTTCTTTAAGAAATTGGAAGGTCCCAAAAAGAAACCAGTTCCCTAAATTTTATCTGAGGTATCAGACATGCATTCGTTTACAGAAAATAATTTATTGATCACCCTCTGTTTGCTAAAAAGATATTTTCCTGGGTACTGGGGTATAGTGACAAGCAACACCAATGAGGAAGCTGATACAAAGGATGCTACAGACCACTGAAGAGGGAGAAAAACTAAGCTTAGGCAAACACATAAATGGGACACGATCACCTGAGTGTTGTCAGAATACAAAGAAGGATTGGATACCCCAAGAATGATTAGACTGGAGACATTGGGGAAAACCTTCTAATTTTATTAGATTGTTCTTCTCTAAAGCCATGCCACCAAAACACAGAACTGGAAGCAAGATGGGTCTGTCCAGGTGAGGCTTTTAGGGTTAGGGTTAGGGTTAGGGAGAGCTACAGCCAAGTCAAAAGGTTGGAATAGGATGGAATTTCTGGGGACAGTGAAAGTCAGCCTGGAAAGTCTGAACCAAGCACAAGGGAAGAGTTTTCTTCAGATCTCTGGTATCATGGTTACCGCTGACTTTATGAACTCCTGTTTCAGGCTAATAGACTGATTCAGGAGCAGTCATGACTTGAGTCCTCGTTCCAAACCATCACTGCATATCCTTGGATTCTACCCTATACGTAGAACTCAGAGCCCCTTGTCAGCTGTGGATGAATTTCAAGAGAATACCCGGCTTTGTTCCTTCTTAAAATCCTTTAAACTCCAAAAACAAAATGACAACGAGAGCTCAGAGTACACCAGCCACTCTGACCTGCACACATGCTAGACACCTATCAGCTTCATGATGCCAGACGATAGACATGGATGAACCACAGAGGGCTCCAGTCTTTTCTGTCCTCCTCATTTTCATGTGCTTTGGTTTTACCAAAGAACATTCTTGCCAAACTAAAAGAAGAGAGAAATGCTAGTCTAGTTTGCTGTTGGAGAGCGCTCCTCGCAAACATTGCAAGCTTTTTAAGTCTGAAGAGAGAGCAATTGGAAACTCCGATTGTGACTTCTGACCCCATCATTGAAGGCTGAATTCTCCTCTCTGAGACGCAGTGGTGGTTGCTGTTGCATAATGTAGTTTCATGGCACGCACTTAAGCCGTATTCACACAAAGTGGAGCTCAGCTTGCAGCAAACGTAGAGTATTTGAGAGGCTGTGTGCTTGCTGGTGCTGATGAGAGAGAATTTACCTGCTATCCCCCCCCACCATCCTTCTGACACTGACCTGGTTATTGGGAGGCAGAAAGGAGATAGTGATGAGGATGATGCTGGCTGAGCGAAGATGCATAAAGATCTGTAGCAGTATATATGAACGACTTGCGTCTTACATATAAAACTGATATATGGATCATCTTTGGCATTAGTTCTGAGCATCCTGCCAAGAGCTATCCAAAAGACCGCAGATGTGTTAGGGTCAACGGTCTCTAGTCTGAGAAGAATGAGCCCAGCTATGGAGTCAGTGAACACGACTGAGGAAGCCCCTTTCTCTTCTCATGGGCATGTTTGTGTTCATGTCATCACCAAGGCAGGAAACACATCTGTTCTGCGCTGTTTTGTTTTCCCAGCTGTGGCTGTCCAACCATCAGATGATACAGTCACTGAGACTCAACACACTACAGCTCAACTCAGCTACTGAGACAGCAAGACAAGGCACTTTCAAAACAACCTGTCAATCTTCAGAGAGTTGAATGGTACATTGTCTGTAGCTTCCAAGCCCTTTTCCCATCTTCAGCCTGACACAACGAGACAGATGGTTTCTCAGTGGGTGCTACTCAGAGTTACTGAGAAGAAAACAAATCCGTCTGAGTCCTGTGCCCTCTTCCCACTGCCTGCTCCCTAGATGACTACTCTTCTTCCTTCATCTGCCTTGAACCTCACTTAATAAATGAATTTGTTCTGACATTCCCCCTGATGAGTCACCACCTAATGCTAACTGCAGCTTGCTCCACTTTCTGGTTCCTACGTCAGTACGGTTGTCTGGTGAATGCCCTCTGCTACTTGGCTACTGTACAGCCACCACTTCTCACATTCCCTGGTTCTCTTCTCTGCCTTCCTCCCACCTCAGATCTAGACCTCCACTCATCATCCCGCCTCTTCAACCATGATTGATGATTGATGAAAAGCAACCAAGATGTGGTCTCATTAAAGATATAAACGTTGACTGCGACTTTCAATCTCAGTGCGCTTCAGTTCCCAAAGCAGCTCACCATCTTCTCTAGAAGGTCATCCAGGGCCTCTGGAGAAGGTTACCCTCTGTCTTTATACGCCACAGCTAAGAGGAATGATGTTGAGAGCAGGCTGAGGAGCTTGGTCACTCTTGCCAACTTAACAGCAATGTCCCTTCCCAAGCCACTCAACCTCTCTCCAAATGTTTTCACATGCTGCTGAGAATTATTAATCGTAAGGTTGTGGAAAATAAAATACTGTACAAGTTCCTATCTCTGTACTCACGTCTATCCCAGGTGACCTTTCTGGGACTAGCTGAAGTGTAGGTACAGGGTTTATGTTGGGTGATGATTTGGCCTTTCTAGAAATCTCAGAAGATTCTCCAATGCAGAATAAGCTCTCTGACATCCAAATCATCATAAAAAATTAAATCGCCTAGAGATACAATAGAACATAAATTAAGTTTTAAGCAGCATCAGTGAGACTTTGTGGGTTTTCTTAGACTTTGGAAGTCATTCATCTTAGCTACAATCACTAAGCTTTTGTTTCTTCCTGACTCCTGCCTGGTTGAGGAGATGGTGTTATTTATATACAGACAGCCAGATCGACAGCCAGACAGCCAGACACACACACGCACACACATACACACACACACACACACACACACCATGCACATGACACAGACTGCCAACCTCTTTCTTACCTTAAAGCTCTCTGGAAAAGGCTGCCTTCACTGCAGAGTGAGCATAAATTCATTCACACTAAGATACCTTTGACAGGAGCATGCATCAGAATCTCCCATGCAGCGTGGAGGTTACTGATGGCTACCTTCTGATGCTCCATCCAGGAACCTTCTCAGCTCTGTATGCACACCTAATCACAGGGTCAGGGCAGAAGCCCCTGCTCTCCTGACCCACATTCCCTTCTGTGGATCTCCCTGAGTGTCCTGCTGCAGTTCTCTCCTCTACTTTCTGCTGGCAATCCCTGCTTCACACTGGGATGGCTGCATGGCTGTTTCAGGATCATGGCTCTTCTGGATAAAACACTATGAGCGTTTTGAGAGAGAAGAACATTTATTAAGTTCCCTGGAACTCTTTTGTTTTCATTTTGTTCCCAGATATCACTCTTTCCCTTTCATTTTCCGTGCAAAAGTGATTTCGTCTTTTGCCTGTGCCTATTCTTCGCAGCCAACTTCTAACAACTGGTTTTATAGTGCCCACTTATCACGTACAGTTACAACTTAAGTTACAATTTATAGGGTGGGGAGGCAATGTGCACATCCATCTCACGATACAAGATAGCAAGTGTGAATGCTATCCTCTTGTAGCAAGCAAGCAAAACACATTAGACTGTAATAAATAAAGAGTCCGTGGCAGTGATGAGAGTGAGAAAGACCTTTTAAGACAAATACACCAACAAGGAAAGTCCTCTCCAAGAGATATGAGTGTACAGGCAAAGGCCTGGAGAGATGAAATGCAAGAACTCCAGTGAGGATTATCATTCATTTATATGTGTAGTCAGTGCCAGACAATCAAGCCATGGCCGACTAACACCATGTTTAACTCATCCTGCTTGTATAAAGTCTAGCAGAGCGCAACATGTCGTCAACACTTAATGTGTACTTGTGGAAGAAACCGTTATCTTCTGATTCTGAACGATTTTAGCAACAAGAAACATGACAGTATCCAAAGTAGCGATGCGAGTGGGGCGAGGCTTCCCTGGGCAAGGCTCTCGGTGTCTCACACGCATCCATGAGTGCAGTCTTATAATAATCTCACGGTGAGCACTATTATCCCCATCTTATACAAGGATGAACTGGGAAGACTGCCCTCTCTTTCCCTCTGTGTCAGGGAAGAGAATTCATGTAGAGAGTCCTGGGAGACGCTTCACCGATGGAGAAGCAAATATATATATATATCAAGGGAAGGTGGAGGGAACCTCAATTTAAGAAGCGGTGCCTTCCTTGTACTGGGAAGCCTTGTCCAATCAAGAAGGGGAGCATGGCTAGAAGAAAAACTTGAGTGTCAGCCTCAGAGCCTCTGTCCCTGCCTACTCACTCATCTCCTTCTGCACGTTGCCTACTGATTCCTGAACTCCTAAGCACATCCTAAGCACATCTGGAGCAGCCAGAAGCTGGGGCACTCTGCCAATGAAGGCTCTCCAGATGGTCTAGTTTGCATGGATGGACTGTGCGCCTTCTCCCCCTGTGTCAGGGAAGAGAAGTTGGGCAGGTGGATACTATGAGACTTGATGAAGGGTCTCTGGGTAAAAAGAAGAAATGGAATGAGGGAAGGTGGAGAGAATCCTAGATTTGTGAAATGGTGCCCACCCTGTACTGGGCAAGAGGTAAAAAGTTTCAGTTCACATCCCTTTCTCACTCCCACTTGATTTGTAAGAAGACAATCTCAGAGAAGAGAAGAAATTTGCCCAAGGTCATACCACTAAGAAGTCTCATTGCAGGTTTCTTTGAATTTCTCCCATCTGACCCATTTGCCTCAATGTGTGAACAACTAGCAGGACCAAAAAAGAGGGAAGTGCTCTTTGCCAATTGTGGAAAAAGAAGACACTTTGGAAGAACCCTAAGAATCAGCATCGAGCTTTAGTGGTAAAGGAAGAGTTGTTTCACACATGAAAATCTATCGATGTAATCCACCATATAAACAAACTGACAAAAATAAAGATCATCTCCTTAGACACTGAAAAAGCCTTTGACAAAATAGAACACCCCTCATGATAAAAGT
>JAQHUG010000167.1:1896786-1916487 GCA_028555095.1 Dicrostonyx torquatus
CAGGACAGGAACCTGAAGGCAGGAGCTGATTATGGCCATAGAGAGGCGCTGCTTAATCGCTTGCTCAGCCTCCTTTCTTAAGAATCCAGAGCCACCAGCCCAGGGATGGCATCACCCACAATGGGTTGACCATCAGTCTCTAGTTAATAAAATGCCTTAAAGATTTGCCTGTAGCCTCCCTCCTCTCTGATGACTGTAACGTATGTCAAGTTGACATATAACTAGCCAGCACAGAGCTTTACTTATGGATATATGCTGAAACATTTAGCAAAAGAATAGAGCCATACAGTATCAGTGATTTTTCTTATCACTGTGATCAAGCATCTGGCAAAGCAATTTGAGAGAAGAGGGGTTTACTGTGAGGGACAGTCCATCATGGCAAGGAAAGAATCGTCGCAGGGGTATGAGACCTGCTTGCTCAGCCCTGGGTGGATCAGAACACAAGGCCCACTCTCCAGCAACTCACATCCTCCAGCTCAAGTGTGCAAACACATTGGCCTGTAGAGCACACCTTACCTCTAAAAGGTAACTCCCACTAAGAGCTCATCAACTCGAAATGATTAAATAAATCACCACACAACAAAGCATGAAGCTATAGAAGTTATACCACTCTTAAGACTGAGACAAGCCTATATGTACTGAAGAGGAATTCTTTTATTTTTAAATATCTTTATTAAATTTTTTCACATGATATATTTTGACAATATCATTTTCTCTCACCTCACTCCTCCCAGACCTCCCCACTTCCCTGTCCACCTAACTTCATGTTCTTTCTCTCTCTAAGTATTTAGCTAAGAAACATAAAGAAGGCTGTGGTAGTGTATTTCCACTTGCAAAATATGGGAAATACGTAAATAGATAACGACAGAGATAGATGCCATGTTTGTATATACTCGTGAGTATTTAGAAGATTCTAAGGCACACAAAAATGTTTATCTTTACATCTATTTATATACTTATTTTGTGTTCATGGGTGTTTAGCCCACATGTATGGCTGTGTACCATGTGTGTGCAGCAACCACAGAGATCAGAAGAGGAAATCAGGTCCCCTGGAACTGGAGTTACAGATGGTTGTGAATCACCATGTGTGTTTGGAAATCAAACAGGTCCTCTGGAAGGGAAGCTAGTCCCCTCAACCACTGAGTCATCTCTTGATAAGCTATCTTTTCCAAAGTGAATGGGGGTAATTGTGACACAGAGACTTCCTACTGTTGTATAATACTCAAAATGTATCTATTGTGTGTGCTGAAAGTTTTCCAATTCTTTTCTGAAGGTGTTGGGAAAACAGAAGAGTCGGCTTCTGTGCCACACTCAGTCACTGTGACTGACAAGAACTGTCTACAAAAGCACCAGTCTCTGAAGTCTTCTCTATCTGTTAGTCATGTGCCCAGCATCCCCATGTTGTAGTAAATGTCTGCCACTGGTGTCTTCCACGCCTAAACCATGGGCTGATCTCATGCTATGCAGTGGAGATGATGTGCCAATCTGGCTTCCTGCTCTATACCTTTCTCTCAAGGCTCCCACTTTATGGATGATAAGTTAGAGTTCCAAGAGAGAATGAGGATGAAGAGCTTTGTCTAAAATCACACAACAATTTGGGTGTGGGATTATGGGAGTAGTTTCCTCCCTCTGGTCTTGTTCCTGTCTCAGAATACTTGAGACATAAAATGCTTAAGAATACTTGAAATACTGCCTATTACAAATAATGCTGAAGATAATTGAGCAAGTATCCTTGTTGCATTGATTGAGCATTTGTTGGGTATATGCCCAAGAGCAGGTATGTGCTTGGTCTTAAGGTAGATTGATTCCCAGTTTTTTTAGAAATCACCATACTGATTTCCGAAGTGGCTGTACAAGTTTGCACTCCCACCAACAGTGGAGGAGTGTTCCCCTTACTCCCCATCCTCTCCAACATAAGCTGTCATCAGTGTTTTTGATCTTAGCCACGCTGACAGCTGTAAGATGGTATCTCAGAGTCATTTGTAGTTGTGTTTTCCTGATAATTAAGGATGTTGAGCTATTCCTTAAATGTCTTTTGCTTTTGGCTATTTGAGATTCTTCTATTGAGAATTCTCTCTTTAGATCTGTACCCCAGTTTTAATTGGATTATTTAGTATTTTTGATGTCAAGTTTCTTCAGTTTTTTTATATTTTGGAGATCAACTGTAGTGGTATTCATTTGTATTTTAACAAATAAATAAAGCTTGCCTGAGGATCAGAAAAGTAAAATAGTCACACTGGCTAGCCTTAGACTCCAGGCAGCAATGACACACACCTTGAATCCCAGTAGCCACACTAGTTTGTCATAGAAATCATGCAGTAGTGGTGCATGCCCTTAATCCCAGAACTGAAGAGGATTATAAAACAGAAGACAGTTTTGAGTCTCAGACTCATTCTGAGATTTCTGGAGGCAGGATCGCCATTTCGGACTGAAGTAGAGGTAAGAGCCATTGGCTGACTGTTTTGTTTTTCTGACCTTCAGGTTGAACCCCATTTTCTGTCTCTGAGTTTTTATTAATCATACATCAATCAGCCCTCTGTCAGATGTGGGGTTGGTAAAGATCTTTTCCCATTCTGTAGATTGTCATTTTTGTCTTGTTGACCATGTTCTTTACCTTACAGAAGCCTTTAAGTTTCAGGAGGTCCCATTTTTGCTTTCATTGTCTATGCTACTGGTGTTATATTTAGGAAGTGCCAATGCATTCAAGGCTACTTCCCACTTTCTCTTCTAACAGGTTTAGTGTAACTGGATTTATGTTGAAGTCTTTGATCCACTTGGACTTGAGTTTTGTTCATGGTGATAGCTATGGATCTATTTGCAATCTAACCTAGATGCCCCTTGACCAAAGAATTAATAAAGAAAAAGTGGTACATTTACACAATGGAGTATTACTCAACTGGAAAAAGGAATGACATTATGAAATTTGCAGGCAAATGAACGAAACTAGAAAAAAATCATGCTGAATGAGGTAACCCAGACTCAGAAAGATAAACACAGTATGTACTCACTCCTAAGTGGATATTAGATGTAAAGCAAAGGCTAACCAGACTAAAATCCACAGCTCCAGAGAAGCTAGGTAACAAGGAGGACCCTAAGAGGCATGGATCTCCCTAGGAAGGGAAAATAGATGAGCTCTCCTAGGTAAACTTTGGGGCAGTAGAGAGGAGGGGATGGGGGTGGGAACATGAAGGAATGGGATGGTCAAGTTTGTGGAGGGATGGAACATGAGAGCAATGAAAGAGATATCTCAATAGAGAGAGCCATTATGGGGTCAGGGAGAAACCTGGTGCTAGGGAAATTCCTGGGAATCCACAAGGATGACCCCAGTTAAGATTCTTAGCAATAGTGGAGAGGGTGCCTGAACTCGCCTTCCCCTGCATTCAGATTGGTGGCTACCCTGTCATCATAGAACCTTACTCCAGTAACTGATGGAAGTAGATGCAGAGATCCATAACCAAGCACCATACCAAGCGTCAGGAGTCCAGTCGAAAAGAGGGAGAAGGAACCATATGAACGAGGAGGGGTCAAGATCATGATGAGGAAACCCACAGAGCCAGCTAACCCAAGGTCATGGGAGTTCATGGACTCTAGATCAACAGCTGGGGAGCCTGCATGGAACCTAAGAAGGCCCTCTGCATATGAACAACAGTTGTGTAGCTTAGTCTCTTTGAGGAACCCCTGGAAGTGGGACTAGGATCTATCCCTGATGCATGAGTTGGCTTTTTGGAACCCAATCCCTATGTGGGATACCATGCTCAGCCTTGATGCAGCAGGGAGGGGCTTGGTTCTGCCTCAACTTAACGTGCCATTCTTTGTTGACTTCCCATGGGAGGCCTTACCCTTTCTGAGGAGTGAATATTGGGTGGGTTAGGGGGAGGTGGCAGGGAATGGGAAGAGGGGAGGTAGTGGGTACTATGCTTGGTATGTAAAATGAATAAAACTTTTTAATTAAAAAAAGAATATTTGAAACATTAACCCAATGCATAACCTGATCAGAAAGCGGATGGCGAGTGTCCTTTCTTTGAGGAGTCATGGCTTCATGACCTTCCTCTAAGGATAGACCTCCATAGAGAAAATATTAGAATGATGATGTTTCTTTCACTGGTTTCCAGAGTGTCTCTGTAGGGTCACAAAACTCGGTGTTGTGGTTAAGATGGCATGGTTAGCAGGTGTTCTGAAGAAACTAAGATTAGCCATCACATCTAGATCCCATCCATCATTGACTCTATGGCTAAGGAAAGTTAAGTGGTTTAATGTCCTGAACCTGTCCCCTTCTCTTCTAAGCAATAACAGAGCCTCAGAGAGTGCCCCTAGGACTCAGAGAGAATCATGAAAATGACTTGCAAACTATTAATCTATAAATGTGAACTTGAACCACTTCGGAGAGCTAGCATGTCTACTTGGATTCATTGAAATGATAATACTATGAGCCTTTAGAGATGCCCCATGCTATCCCAAGGCTGACCTTGCCCTACAGTGACTCTTTAAGACTTTGGAAAACTTCACAGCCTTTAAACCTCAAATCCCAGACCTTCATTTAAAGTTAGGTGAATTTATGAACTTCAAGCCGAATTCTAGATGGAGCTAAAACTTGGTGAAACACCGAGGTCTCTTTCAGATGGAACATCTGTCCACAGTCTTTGCTCATCCTATTTGTCTGAACCTCAATTCACTCACTCAATTCACTCAGCTTCTGTCTTTAGGCCTCCGAACTGGGACCTTCCAGGCCCCATGAATGTCACCCAAGAAGAATGCAGACCTGCCAACTTCTGCCCTAGAGCCTGCTCATTTATCTTCCTTGCGGTGATGAAAATGCATTGACAAAAGGCAACTTAGAGGAGAAAGGGGTTGATTTCAGTCACTGATCCTTGTTACTGCTCATCATTGGAGGGAAGTTATGACTGGTAGGGGCTTGAAACAGCTACTCACATCCACATTCCAGAGCAGAGAGAAAAGAATGCATGTGTGCTTGGTGCACAGCTAGCTGTCTCTAACACAGCCCAGCAGCCTTAATCAGGGAACAGCGCCACCCACTTTCAGGCTGGGTCTTCCTCCATAGACAAAAGTAATTGAGAATCCTTCATAAGCATGCCCTCTGGCCAGCCTGACCTAGACAGTCCTCCACAGACACACCCACTGGCCAGCCTGACCTAGACAATCCTCCACAGACACACCCACCAACCAGCCTGACCTAGACCATTCTCCAAAGACAGGCCCTCTGGCCAGCCTGACCTAGACAATCAAATCCTCCACAGCCACGCCCACTGGCTAGCATGACCTAGACAATCCTCCACAGACACACCCACTGACCAGCCTGATCTAGACAATCCTCCATAGACATGCCCACCAGTTAGCCTGGCCAAAACAATCCTCCATAGACACGCCTACCGGGGCCAGCCTGACCTAGACCTTCCTCTATAGACACACCCACCAACCAGTCTGACCTAGACAGTCCTCCACAGACACGCCTACCGGCTAGCATGACCTAGACAATACTCCATAGACAGGCCCACCAGCCAGCCTGACCAAAACAATCCTCCATAGACATGCCTACTGGGGCCAGCCTGACCTAGACCTTCCTCCATAGACACACCCACCAACCAGCCTGACCCAGACAATCCTCCACAGACATGCCCACCGGGCCAGCCTGAACTAGACAAATCCCTCACAGAGACGCTCTTCACAAGTGATTCTAGGTTTTGACAGGTTGGCAATTTAAGCTAACCATCAGAGCCCCTTACTCTGTAATTGACATGTGCCTCACCCAGCACATGTGGAGCCTATTTATTTTCCACGAAGTTGGAAAGCAAAGGCTCTTATTTTCCCTTATTAGGAAAAGCTAAATTTCAAAACAATTAAAGCCTGCCATGCCTTAATTTTTTTGACTTAGCCTTTCTTGCCCTCCACCTCATAGTTTCCTTAGGCAGTTCTTCTGAATTTATTACTGCTGCTCATGAACCCTCCTGTTTATGGGAAACATCACCTGATTGGGTGGTGACATCACAGAGCAGCACATCCCACAGGAACCATTCTGCTGTGAATAGAAACCCAGATAAGACTCAGGGGAGCTTTGAAAAGACAGTTTTGAGCTGGACTCTCCATCACCCCAGTGGAAGCAAGAGATACACAAGATCAGAGACTGCCCGTGTGTGTGCGTGTGCGTGTGTGTGTGTATGTGTGTGTGTGTGTGTGTGTGTGTGTGTGTAGAGAGAGAGAGAGAGAGAGAGAGAACAGTAACATCACATAGCATGCAAATGGTATAAATCACACCTCCACAAAGGGAGATACTTGATAAAAGTGACAAATGAAATGTTGAGCTAAATGGATTGATGGGCATTGAAAATGGAAGCCAGTAACATGTGAATGCATTGACTTACTTATTTTGCCGTTCAACAAGCATCTCTGAGTGCAGGATACTATTCTTTGTATTTACTAAGACTCTTAAAATAAATTATTAATTAGCAGTAAACACATCCATTTTCTGGGCCCAAGAAGCTTACTGACATTACAGTTATTTGTGTGGTGAAGTAGCTTAGCCTACTCTTTTCCATTTCAATTCTTTCGGCTTTAGAACAGGAATAATGGGCCAGTAAGATGGCTCAGTGGATAAAGCTGTCTGCAGCCAAGCCTGATGACGGGATTCAGTCCCTGGGACACACATGGTAGGAGGAGAGAACCAGTTCCCATAAGTTGTTCTCTGACGTCCACACACATACCTAATAATAAATAAAATAAAGGTAATACCTTTATGGGTTTAGTGAACCTAAATAAGGTTTGTTTAGGTTCACATGCCATCAACTGCATCTAACAGCAGCAGAAACTTAATAAACATGGCATTAAACTGAACATTTCATGAAATGTCCTGAGGACTAGAAAACTCAGATAACTTGCTCTGGAAGGCAGTTAGTTGTCACCTGAGCCAATTCCCAACTCTATCATGGTCATTATGTATCACTGTAGATGTTCCTTTGGTCTCCTGAGCTATATCAGGACACCATGTTTTTTATTTTGTGTGTGCCATCCCCATCACCATATAAATTGCTATAGCACAATTTTGGGTTTTTACATACTTAGGTCGCACCAACACAAATCCTGCCCCATCATCCTACATGTTTTGTGTTATGTGTTTAGAAACAACAATCTAAGGGAGAGTTGGTTGTATTCTCTAGCTTGTCAAAGGAGTGTAGGACAATTCTGTCCTGCTTGGTCCCACAGCCCTTCAGTCCCAAAGAAATTCACAAAGGTTTATATTAATTATAGACTGTTTGACCTATTAGCTCAGGCTTATTATCAACTAGCTCTTACAAACTAAATTAACCCATAATTCTTGCCTATGTTTAGTTAAGGGACTTGGTACCTTTTCTCAGTAAAACATTCTCATCTTGCTTCCCCTGCATCTGGCTTGTAACTGACTCTCTGCCTTTCCTCTTCCCAGAATTCTCCTAGTTTGGTTGCCATGCCAAACTATACTTCCTGCCTGGGTACTGGCCAATCAGCACTTTATTAAACCAATATGAGAGACGAATCTTTACAATGTACAAAACCATTATCCCACAGCAAAGGAGTCCATTGTCCCATACCTTTTGAAGGATTCTCTCTTTTGAATGATTATTTTAAACCAGAGACAATGTTGTTCTCATGCCCCAGGGACACCTGGCACTATCAAGCAACATAGTGACTACTGGCATCTAATAGTACGTAGAGGTCCAGGGCAGCACTAATCGCTTTACAGTGCAGAAGACAGCTTCTTCATTGCAAACAAAATGATGGAGTTCAACACGTTCATCACGCTCCTTGGGAAAGACTACTATGCAGTCAAAAGAGATTGCCAGACCACCTGAAGCCCCCACTTGTGCTCCTCTCTTTTGGTCCTCTTGTTTTTCCTGTGGACTTATCCCAGTGGTTCGGTTTTACTTTTCATTTTCCAGTCTTTCACCTACCTGGACAAGTCTACTGGTTGCTCCAGATCTATGGACCAGAAGCTGTGTGGGAACATTTGAGTGCATCTGGATTTGCTGGACCAACTTCTTAGAAACTGACTGAGATGTCCCTTCAACAAAAATAGGGTGGCCCCCGTGGCTTTGTCTAGCTTCTCAGACCTTGTTCTGATTCCACATCTAATCCAACATTTTCTACAAGAAAACTCTCACTTAAAATGCCTGGATCCTTGCCAAGGTCGAGAGGGTAATGGGGAGGAAGGATGAGGTGAGAGAATGTGGCATTTTCTCTACGTGGGGACCAGTCATAACAGTGTAGGCACACCTGAAACTCCTTCTCTTTTCTTGTAGTCATCCATCCTTCTTCAAAAGAGAACCTTTCATGTGTTGATTTTTTAAAATAAATTTCTTAAGTGATAGAACAAAGATTGAAAACTCCAAGGTTTTGTTTTAAGAAGCAGAACAAAGAGCAGTAGTCAAAACAGCATTTGTAAAACTCTCGTAGCAGGTGCCTTGACAAATATGCTGTCTTTACTTTGGCACATTTTCCATTACCCATCCAGGCTGCAAGTGACATCCTTTTGGCTTAGAATTACTGAAAACATCTGGCCTGGCCTGTGATGGACCAGCCCTACTGGGGACTCTCTCTTGCTATATCATACCAAGAAAGAAGCTAATGAAGTGATGATTGGGGTAATGTAAGTGCAGAGACTAGTCAGGGACCTCTCAAAAGTCAACAGTCCAGTTCCAGGTGGGCTAGGTACCTCCTGAGTCCTGATTCCAAGATCAATACCTGGAGTTGGGGGAAAAAATAAAATGTTGGTAAAATGAATGAATTTTGTGAATGAATAAACAAATCATGACAATCCCTTTGGGGAGGATCTGTTGCCCATTTTGCTGACAATAGAAATCAAGGACTTGCACAAAATTATAGAATTGATGGACTAAGCCAGGACATGAACTATGGGCTGCCTGATTCAGATGATTGTAAAGAACTTACCTAGAGTCCATGCCCTTCCCAAAGCTCCTTTATTTAAGGGAGATGGTTAGTCAATATGCCGTAAATGAGCTACAAACTGATCTAGCTGGGACATCAGTTGGACCGACAGTGATCAGCATTAATGACAGTGGTTCAGCTGGGAAATGCTATGTCAGGAAAACATTTAAAAGACTTCTTTATTGTGGGGATTGCAGAGTTTTTAATTTGCCAATACATGGCAAGAATAGAATGCACTACTCAAACCTAGATGAGGGGCACATTTGGGGGAAGGACAATACCAACATTCTCCTAAACATCTCAGAAGTATGAGGCAGCCATTTTCACCTGTCTTGTTTCAGCTACCTGATTGGATGGAAGCCAAAATGGAGAAATCATCTCACTTCATCTTCAGAACATCACACCTGGTTGATATGAATGTTAAGAGCTGTTTCTCATCATCTGGGTACCAGACACCAGGGTAGAAAACTGACAAGAGGAGCCAGATCCATTATTACTCCACAGGAGCTAGAAGGAGTTAAAAATCAAAGAAAGAAATTGTCTGCAGTATGCTTCAACCATACTTAGAAACAGAGCAACATCCTGGAAAGAGCACTTCCAGAATGCATGCTTCCCCTCTTCTCACACTGGCTGTTACTTCAAAAAACAGGTAAATAATTAATAAATAAAGTGTAGGAGAGTCCGTCTTTATTTCTGTGCTTTGATTGGTTAAATAAAGACTCTGCCTGGCTTGTAAGATAGGTCAGCCCTTAGGTTGGCAGAGTAGACAGAACGGAAGTTCTGAGGAGAAGAAAGGAAGTGAGTCAGTCACCATGAGGCTCCCATCGCAGATGGATGCAGGTTAGACCTTTCCGGTAAGTCACCCACCTCGTGGTGACATACAGACTTTTATAATGGGTTAGTTTATGAGGTGAGGGCTAGCCAAGAAAAGGCTAGAGATAATGGGCCAGGCAGAGTTTAAATGAACACCGTTCTCATGTGGTTATTTCGGGCATAAGCAAGCAACCAGTGGCTGAGCAGGCCAGCAGCTGGGGGCTGGGAGTCAGGTGCTAGGAACAAACAACCCACACCTCTCCCCCACTTACAACAATGAAGCCTGGAAGAATACATAGGAACAAGTAAAGTTGGAACAATTGCTCCCTCTCTTATGACAGAAGTGTACTAAGCACACTGCCAAGACGCCTGTAGACCCATTATGCATGAACATAGGACATTGCTTTTAGCCTAATTACTTCATCATTGTTATGTGCAGTAGTCATTTGTTAGTAGATAAGAAAATGAAACTTATCTGATGTTCATATTGGGCCTTCCTACTTGACCCTAGGACACACAAGAATAAAAAAAAATGACATTCCATGAAGTTTTGATTTTTATTTTCAAATTAAAGGCACGAACCAAACTATTCTGTAGCACCTGTGGCCTCTTTTCTTCATACATATTAAGTTTTACATGAATATTATGGCTCTTCAGCATATAACCTTTTTGCAGTTACCAGGCTATGATGCTTCATAGACATTGAAGGGAAATAGTTAAGGCATAGTTATCCAGCGACTGAAGTGATGCTGATAACACCTCAGATGCATACAGTCACTCCATAGAGGAAACAACCATCAGAAAGAGCATTGGAAAACTGTGAAAGGAGCAAGGTGTGGAGACGGCGCACAGCTAGAATCCTAGCCATTGGTGTGGAAGAGGATCGGTTTAAGCCTAGCCTTACCACATATCGAGTTCCAGCCAGCCTGGGCTACCAGAAAAGAAGAGGAAGGCAAGGAAGAGGGAGAGGGGAAGAAGAGAAGAGGAAAGAGGTAGGGGGAAGGGAGAGGAGGGGAGGGAATAGAAGAGACGGGAAGGGAAAGGAGGAAACGTGCATATAGAAACAACAAAAGTTCTCTGGCTTGCTGCCCTGTTTCCACCATGGTTAGCATGGACATTGAGTTTTAAATGGAGCAGCTGAGCTCCATTTAAAACCCAGCTTTGGGTCAGGGAGATGTCTCAGCTGGCATGCTTACTGTGCAAGCCTGATGACCTGTGCTCAAGCCCTGGATCTCAGTCTACAGGCATAAAAACGACCACTGAAGTTATCCTCTGACCGTGACACCCAGGCTATGGCTTGTGCGAGCATACACATGTGCACCTACACATAGACATATGACCAGTAAAATAAGTAAAAATGTTCAAAATGAAACCCAACTTTGCCATGCATAAACTTGAAGAAGGCATCTAAACTTTCTGTGCCTCAGCTTCCACTCTGAAAAATGGGGTAAAACGTGAAGTTTTTTTCCATATATAAAGCACACAGGACCCTAATTGGTACAAAGTAAGCCTTTGGTGAGTGTTGGCAATAATGAGGGTGACCAACTAGCTGCGTGGCCATGAAAACTCACATTTTTCTCCCTCTGTAAAGCTGGTACCCTCGCCGGGCGGTGGTGGCACACGCCTTTAATCCCAGCACTCGGGAGGCAGAGGCAGGTAGATCTCTGTGAGTTCGAGACCAGCTAAGAGCTAGTTCCAGCACAGGCTCCAAAGCTACAGAGAAACCCTGTCTCGAAAAACCAAAACAAACAAACAAACAAACAAAAACAAAAAGACTGGTACCCTCATCATCATCACTTTAGAACATGATAGGGAAGACCAAGCTGAAGAAGGGACCTAAGCTGAAGTCTAAACCATGAACACTAGGAAGTCACTTTCTTGCCTGGTATAATCTTTGTGGCCCTTCCCTGAAGGCCCTGAATTCACTTTCAGGAGACTGAATATTTTAGTGCACAGTGGAATAAGCGCCTGGCGTTAAGTGCCAAGTGAGCAAGCCCTGACTCTTATGGGCCCTTCTCATTCTGGTGAATGGTTCCCTGTGCCATCCAATGACCGAAGCAAGACCCAAGCTGCTGGCAGAGACAACTCTGCCTCACTACCTTCGGTCCACAGATAGACACTTCCTCTTGGTCCACCTGCAACATGGGTACCTAACCCCACCCCTCTGTTTTCACAGTTACCATACCAATTCACAAGAGTGTCATTTCTTGTGAGAAATAGC
The DNA here is from genome assembly GCA_028555095.1 of Dicrostonyx torquatus. NCBI lineage: Eukaryota > Metazoa > Chordata > Mammalia > Rodentia > Cricetidae > Dicrostonyx > Dicrostonyx torquatus. Next base: position 1,908,755 of record JAQHUG010000167.1, read on the forward strand.
CTTTACACTCCCCCACCCACCCTTGACAAGTCCAATGCAACTCCTTCAGAGTACAGACCAAGAAACTGTTTAACACATATCACTCATGTCCCTTCCCACTCGAAATCCTCCCGACTCCGTCTCTCAGAGCAGCCCCACGCTGCTCCCTGGGAACTGCATTTGTGTGCCTCAGAGTTTTTGCCTTTTCTGAGTTCAGAATTGCATCTTCATCTTTCAGGGATCTCCGCCTCTCATCTCCCCCTTCGGCTCCACACTCTCTTGTTTGTATTCAACACGTCCCTGCTTGTGCAAGAAAAGCGAAGGATCCCACTAAACTCTTTTCTTTAGCCTCTTTCCAGAAAAATGGGCCAATTCACAGCTGCAATCATTGGGAGGATTTCCTGTCTGGGAGCCTGGAAACTGCCAAGAGCCCAGAAAGCAGCAGCCAGCCAGCGGCCTCTGTTGTCATTGGCCCAAACAACAATAAAAACAACCAGTAACACAACAAAACACGCCACGTGTGCACAGGCACCCACGAACACGCCCACAGAACCCAAACAAGCCGCACGGAGAGCACTGGACTGCCTTTGGCCCTGCCAGGCATAACCCTTGGCGTCTGGCCATGGCAGCTCCTTTTCCACCCCCACCCCCACCATCTGTCACCACGCTCTGGCTCCTGCAAGTGTGGCGACACAGTCCACGGAGACTAACAAGTAGCAAATGGAAGAGAAGGAAAAAGAGGAGGAGGAGGCAGTGACGGTTTTGACACCAGCTGACAAAAAGCCGGGAAATTCAAACTGAAGGCTTGCCCTAAAGACCTTCAGCTGTGAAGTTTGAGCTGCTGGGCAGGGTGTGCGGTGAGCCAGGCTGGCAGAGGTGATCTGAGAAAAACCTGATGAGGCAGAGCTCAGCGGCTGGCTTTTCGCAAACGCCATCTAAGTATCCAGGCTGACCCTTCACGGGTTGCCTGACAGGCTTTCCAACTTGGGAAATGGGGGAGGAAAAAGGAAGTTTCTCCACTCAAATATCTGGAGGAGGCATTTAATCAAAACATTTAGATGTGATGTAAGACAGGTGGCTGAATTCTCTGTCAAACTATCACTCCCAAAGTGGACAGGGTGGGTTGTGTTGCCCTAAAACTGACTTATTAGGCTAGTTAAAGCTAGTTAATGCCGTCAGTTAAAACTTTGGAGCCCAGGACTGGGGTATTTGTCATTTTTCATCCTAATATTTTTATGAATCTATTTGTCTACCGAAAAGTACTTTAAGAAAAGAAAGCAGCCAGGTCGTGGTGACGCACATCTTTAATCCCAGCACTCAGGAGGCAGAGGCAGGTGGATTTCTGTGAGTTTCAGGCTAGCCTGGCTTACAAAGTGAGTTCCAGGACAGCAAGGAGTACACAGAGGGACCCTGTTTTGGAAAAAAAGAGAAAGGAAAAAACAAGGCAGGGGACAGGATGGATACCGGCTGCTGAGTCTGCAGCTCTTGCTTTGGTCATAGGCACTGTGAATAGATGATCATCTTGGGATTTTATTGTCATTAAATGCAGGGATTGCTTCCTTCAAAACCTCAACCATGTGGACCTGTGTTCCCAGACATTTGACAACCAACACGCATAGTCTTACTCTCTCTATGCGTTACTCTCTCTATGCGAGAGACAAACTGAGTTTAGAAATCCGAAGTGATGACGTATGCGTGCCAGGCAGGTCCCACATGCAGCCCCAGAGCCTCCTGCGCCCCAGGAACACTACCCAATACATGTACTTGCTTGGAACGTTATGATGTATGTGTGTACATATATATTTTTCACCCAACTGCATGATTCCCATGCATGAATTTTGTAGATATCAGTCTTCAAGATCTTGAGGCTGGGGCCATGAGCTCCTTCTGTCTTAGGCAGCGTGGCTCTGCTAAGCCGCTGCTACCTCGTGTTGCCTTTTACCCCTCACCACAAAAACCACAACAGCTATAAATCCTCACTCCCCACTCTTCAAACGTTATTAATTAAGTAAGCAAAACTGCAGTACATTTTAATCAAGATAGCCAGAAACAAAGCGGCATTCATTCTGTTCGTCTGTTGATTAAGAATTGTTATTCGATCATTCTTTTATAATAGTTTGATTGCTAAAAAGAAACAAAAATAAGATTAAAAAAAACTCTGGAAAAGAAGCTACAGTTCCCAAGCAACTCTGACTGACAGTAATAGCCGAGCTCATTATCCCTAATCACTAGAGTAAACATATATTTACAAATAAAGACACACACCAGATGTATTTCCATCCACAAGGTGATGCTGTCAACTAAAATAGAGAGTGTGCCGTGAAGTACGGCATCCATCATTTTAAAGACAGAGCCACCGCCGTCCCCATTGCCTAACTGTTCAGCATTTATGCCACACGTGGGAGAAAGGGGTGAGGTACTTGGGATAACACTGGCTCCCAGGTCAGAAAACTTAGCTCTGAGTGCCGGCTCCACCTAAGCACCCGGGACCTCAGTGTTCATGTCTGCACACTCGGGGCAAGAGTGGCATCTATGCAACTGTTCCATATTAGATGATATTGGAGCATGGAAGAGTTTTCTACATACTAACACAAGAATGCAGCTCTTTTTTCCACACCCACCCCTTTGTTCAAAGCCCAGCCTAGTTCTCCCAGAATGCTCAATTTATCAGTGTTTCAAGAGACACCGCATTCCTCTCCTCCCATCTTCTTCTGGAGGTAAAAGTCAGTCTGATGGAATTCATAATATTTTGGAGACAAGTCTGGCTCTTTGCTTGAAAGTCTCACTTGGGATTTATCCTGCAATGAGAGGAATGCATACAGACATCTTGGATTTCCCGGTCCTGTGGAATCGGACGGTGTCTTCAAAACTCCCTCCACACTCGCCTCTGCTGCGAGCGGGCTCTAAAATCATGAGCTGGATGCGCAAACAGTGTAAACTAATGCCCCGGCGCATTCCTGTGACTTTCATTCGTTTGCCAATTCAGTCAGTGTCCTGAAGTCACCAAGCACATGGTGACGGCAGGGAGCCGACAGACTTGGCCCAGGCGAGAAAGGAGGGTGTGGCAGCAGATTTCCCTACAAAGTCAAGAAATGTTTTGTTTTTAAAATGGCTTTACAATTTTTAGGATGTTTCTGAATTTTTAGAACCAGCTCTCATGAAGGAAAAACAAAATAAAGGCCTGGGGCTTGCTTTCTTTTCCCGTCTCCATGCAGACAGTCTCAGCAGATCTTCTTCAAGGTTTGCAACCAAACAATCGCTATGAAATAGGTCACAGTTTAGCCTGGCCTACACTGCCCTAGAAGCTGTCCCGATGGTTCCCGCTCTGACACCAGCCCGCATGGGCAGATGCTGTAAGGAAGTTCAGTCCCACACGGAAGTAAGGCCCAGCAAACAGACAAGCCCAGTTCTAAGGGCCTCACTAAAGCTTGCCTACTTGCCGGTCTGTGAGGACGCCATTCATCTCTGCCCGCAGTCTGAGCTCTCCCGCTTTCCTTGAATTATTCATCGCTTCGGTCTGCTTTGCGGTGGCCCCATCCCGCTTCTAACCTCAGTTCTCACTCTTTGTTCCCCCGCACTCTGGGCTGGAGGACGGAGACTGTGGTCACAGCAGGGCCCCATTCTCCTCACATCCATATTCTGCCTCAGGCCCTGCCGGTTGAAAATAGCCTTGGCCGCTACCCACTTGAGCTCCGCTGCTGAGGGTACCACACTTAGCAGGTGTATCTGATGTCTTTGAACAGTTCCTGAGTATGATCATCAACCCGTGAAACCAGAGCACCTAGAATCAGAGGGCAGGGATCTTGGCAAGACTTCTCCTGAAGTGGGGAAGACTATAGATAGAGATGAGGTACATAGACAGGTACAGGCAGAAATGAGGAACGGTAGGGTCCCACCTACTTGATACGAGTTTAGAACTTGGGCTCTGGTTCCTGATGGGGGGAAAAGTTGAACAGAATCAATGTCTTAATGTCTCCAGGCATCCTGCAGGCATGTGGGAGAAACAGCTGTTAGAAACCAATAACACATCTGCATCTTTACCTCCAGGTCCCATAGTACCGACCTGTGGGTAATGAGTTCAGCATCCCGTCTCCGAAAACAATGTAATTATGACTCAGAGTCCGTAGCGTGGGACTGAGACTACTTTTCCCACTTTGCGTCTCCCTGTTGGTGGCCAGCCTAACTCACCTGGCCAGGACTGGTCCCATTTAACCAGACCTTGAAGACCATAGAGTTCCAAAACTCGGTGGTCCCGGTTACATGCATGCAGTCAAGATCTCCGTATGAAACAGGCAATGGAAGGGCTGTTTCTGTAAGAACAGGTGAGTTGGTGAGGGCAGCATGGCAGTATAGGGTAAGGGGACAAGGGAAGGAAAGAGTCACAAATAAATTAGGGGAGGGCTAAGTATCACTTTGTTGGTAGAGCCTGGCATGCATGAGGCACTAGGCTTAATCCCCTGGACGGCATAATCTGTGTGTATCGTGCATACCTATAACCCCAGTACAGAATGATCAATAGTCCAAGTCGTCCTGGGCTACAAAGTAAATTAGAGACCAGCCTGGGATACATGAGATCCTGGGATAAATAAATAAATACAAGTAGGCAAATAAATGAGTGAGGTAAACTAGCAGTTCCTGGGGACACGACAAGGACCAGACAATAAATGTGTTAGTAATGCTCCCTGACTTCTCTGAGATTCGAGATGAAGGGTGAAAGAGGATGGCCAGAGATCAACTTTTCAAACTGAATGACTAGCTGACAGCCATCAGTAGCAATGGTTGAATGTTGAGCACCAAGACCACAGGTGAGGTACAGGGCCCTCTCTCCTGGCTGTTGCAAAGGGTGTGAGCAGGCCCATTCTCGGGCTCTCATGCCCTAAGGGCTGACTCGCCTGCATCCCCCCCCTCCCACAACAGGGTCAACTTTAGTGTGCTGTCCATGTGGGGTGTCAGGGCTAGCCCTCTTCACTCTCGTGACCAGGGTCAGCTCTCTTGCCTGGCCTGCTGCAGGTAACAAAGGGCACTGGGGGAGGGGACATCTTTCCCTCACTCATGCCCCCACATGTCAGACGAAGGGGGCTGGGGTCAGCTCTGTTGCCCTCATGCCCCCAGGGCCAGCTCACCTGTGTCCCTGACAACAGGGTCAGCTCTAGTGTTCTGTCCAGGCAGAGTACAGAGAGAGCCTGCTCTTTTCTGTGCAGTAGTCAGTGAGGGGCAGTTAGTTCTCCCACTTTTGTGACCCTGTAGGATGGAGTTCTTATTTGGGGTGGTGACGCTCTCACTTGAAAACACCCAGTTGAATATCATTTTCTTCATTCCCCTTGATTTCTGTTGCTGGAAAGGGCTTAGAAACATAAGCCCCTTGTCTACACATGAGAAGCTTAAAATCATAAGAAAAGAAGTATTTGTCCAAGGCTGTACAGATGAATTAGAAACAGCAAAGCCAAGATCAGAACCCAAGACCTTAGAATTTGGGGAAATGATTGTTCAATTTTATCCCAATCTAAGAAGATTCTGCTTCACTCCCACGAAACAGCCAATGGGGGAAACTGTGATCACGTAGAATCATGGTCTTTTTTTTTGAGGGGGGTAGCACACTGAGTACCCCACAAATATATTCAACTAGTATACATTAATTAAAAACCACTTTTAAATTTCAAAAAAGCAGTTGGGAAAATTTCTCTTCAGGTGGTAATATGCTTTGGTTTTGAGACAAGGTCTCATGGAGGTCAGGCTGGCTTCCAACTTGCTGCATAGCCAGGATAAGCTTGACTTTACGATCCTCCTGCCTCAGCTTCTGTGAGTACTGGGACTACACATATGTACCATCATGCCTGATTTAAGTAGCGCTTGGGGCTCAAACCCAGGCCTACATTGCCAATAGGCAAATATTCTACCAAGTGAGCCACATCCCCAGCCCTGGCACTGTAGTTTATATCAATTACATAATTTGTCATAGCAAGCTGGTTCACTTCTGTCTTCATTCCACAAGTACTCATGAATGTATACTAATGGCTAGCACCAATTCGGGGACTTAGGGGTGACTCATGATGGTATGTACACAAGGCTTCTCTATCTGTGTTCAGCTTAGCAAAGGATTTAGATGATGGTTTTCAAAAGCCAGTTCACTTTATGTTTCCAAAGTCCCTGGCTCTCTGACAACCCTTCCCAGCTCCCTACCGTGATACTGGATCTGAAAAGAGAGGACATATACTTGATCCAAATTTCATCCTTAGCCAAACCTTCCTTGTTAAAACAGCTCGACTATCTCAGAAAGCAAAGCCAGAGGATGTTACCAAGCCCTACCTGGCAGGAGCTTAGGGAAACTGCCCCAAGCAGGGAGGAGCTGTGGCCAAGGCCTATTTGTTTTTCACCGGATGGAGAAAGTATTTTCATCTCCCAAAATGTAACTTGGGGAAATCAAGGCTCAGTCTCACAGACCCACTCCCCACCCCACCTCCGCCAACTCCGTTGCATACAAGGAACTGGGGGAGATGGTTGGAAAGGCTCACAGTCTGTCTCAGCTAGTGTTGGAGTTTAAATGCCTGTTTTCCATGACTCCGAAATAGGAATGAAGGCTCCACCATTCATCTTGTTTGACAGGTTCACTTGAGCTAGGCTTTGTCTGAAAGTCAGAGTCAGTGAGGGCCATGGTGGAGATGAGGAACATGGACCCAGAAAATGGAAGTCAGACCCCCAGCTTTATTTTCCATAGATTCGTCGTGCCTCTTGGTCAACCAGAGATCTTGAGTCCCACGGACTGTGAAGAAGCCACATCCCAAGAAAACAGCAATGACTCTGCTAAGGTTGGAATGGGCTTGTGACTGGCAAAATCAAATTGCTTGGTTAGGCAGCTTTGCCAGACTATGCCTTCCCTCTCTCTGAGCTTTGGCTTCTCCTTCCAGTCCCTCAGCAGTGTAGAACCATAATGCAATTTTGCAGAAACTGAGCAAAAACAGGAATACATTAGTCTAGTCACTTGGAACTGCTGCCAAAGGAATAGCGTCTTCCACTGATTGCCAGCCAAGTCCCTCATGAGACTGCATAGACTCTTACGATATTGCTGGGGGAACAAAGAGAAAGAAAAAGAAGAGGGTCGTGCTTGTAATTTACAGTCCACGATTATGGGAAGCTCTTTGTGTTACCGGGAAGCTGCTATCTGGGGTTTTCCTCTGCCCCAGAGGAGATGAACATGGGATGGGAAAGTGGGGAGTTATCTTACCAATATTTTGCAGCCAAAATTATCAAGGCCAAATTCTTTCCTAGAAATGTCAGTGGTAAGATTCAGACAATGACCAACTACTAGTCCAGTAACTAACTCCCAGCCCTAGGTCATTAGCATCCTCCCTGCCATTCAACAGTAATGTCATCCCACCCATCCCCAGGGATCATGGCAATCTCAGGTCCTGATGCCTTAAAAGCACCATAAGGAGAAGGTTCTAGAAAGGAAGCCAAGGGCTCTACATTTGCCTGTAGGAGTTGAGCCCATGACATGATGGTTTCTAACCAGTTTCACTCTTCTTGTTCTTCATTTTAGGACTCTGCTTGGGTTTCTCTAATCAAATTGTGAAGAAGAAAACATGGCATGGTGTGGTCTAATGATATATCATATGGTATAATATGGTAGAGTGTAGTATGGTTTGGTATGGTGTGGTGTGTGCAGTGCAGCTTGGTGTGGTAGGATATGGCATGGTATGATATGTTGTGGTATGGTTTGGTGTGCTGTGGTATGGTATGGTGTATTATGGTATAGT
>JAQHUG010000167.1:1916991-1958728 GCA_028555095.1 Dicrostonyx torquatus
GTATAGTTGGTGTGGTTGTTTGTTGTGTATGATGTGGTACAGTGTGGTGTTATATGCTATGGCCTATTCCATCTTCTCCAGTTGTTACAATTTCTGCCAGTCTTCCTGATCACATTCTTCCATTAAATCTGACCTCATAGCTGAACAAAGTGTGACATCAGGTCTCACCCTTTCTGATCATGGTCATTTCCTTCCTTTATTCTACATCAGGGTTCCATGACACAAAAGCCTGGAGCAGGCAAATGGTTATGTCTGGATGCACTGAGCCCAGAAACCCTGTCTTCTTGGAGTTCACATTCCACAACGTAGCTCAGGATAACCAAAACAGTGTTGAGTTCATGGTACCATGGAACACAGTGAAAGGAAGTGACTCACTTCTCATTGCCTATTAGCTCAGAACTCCCAAGCTAGATAACTACCTGTTAGCTAGACCACACCTGGCATGGAAACAGAAAGGTTGTTTCTAGCCAATGATTCTTTTTAATGATACTTACGTGTCAAGTTGGCCTAGCAAAAAGCAGTAAAGGGGAAAGCGCCTTCTTGTTCTAGTCTGAATGTCCCCTCCAGATCTCATGTTGAATGCAGTTGCTACGGTAATGACATTAAAGGGTAAGTTCTTTTAGAAGTGAATAGGTCATGGGGCCACTGACCTCATAAATGGGTTAAAGACGTTATGGCGGGGTGGGTTAGTAATAAGAACGGCTCTCCTCTTTCACAGGCTCTCTCTCCTGTAATATCTCCCACTCTGCTATGAGGGGTAGCTGGAGGGAACCATCGCAGCCCATAGCTCCTCTGTTTCAAAGTTCCAGCACTCCAGACATGCTGGCCAAATCTGCTTCTCTGGTTTATAGCTCACTCAGTCATAGTGACAGATAATAGACCCAGAGAATCACCGTACAGGCCCATAAATATCGTTAGGATGAAAACATGTTAGGGGCCTGTCTATGCTGCAGGACCTCCCTTCCATGTCCGTGCTAGTGCCTGACCAGCTCATTTAGTCATCTGTGTGCTACGTGGTTATCTTTCCAATCAGATCCAAGTGGGCAACCCTCATCAAGTGGCTCTCAGAATTACATCCCTCCCCCAGTACAAGTTGTCTTAGTCCCCGCCCACTAGCCTTCACAGGAGAAAACTAGGCCTAACAGCGATAGAGCGACGTTATCGTTCAGATACCCTTGAGGCAATCTTACTATGCTCGGTTGTGAATTCCTGGGTGCTCTTTTGCATTAACAGCGAGGTTTGCCTACATCTTCTCTTTCCTACACTCACAGCCTCCTCGGTTCCTTTTGGCACACATCTGCTGAGACTTAGGTCTCCACCAGTGAAGGATCTGGCTTCCGAATGTGCCCCTTCACCTTCCTCTACCCAGCTTCAGCCTTGGCCCTGCTTTCCAGTTCTGGCACAGTCCCTGCTCCTTGGAAAATTTAATAAAGTATTGTCTTTTCCCTCCCTCGGCCTGTCAGCATGGCCTAGGAATCTTGGCTTGGACTCACTTTCTGTTGAGCCCTTCCTTCCTCTTTTTAAAAAGTGAATCTTCCTTCCGCACCACTCCACCCTCACCCCTAGGTAACACCCTAGGGCTAGCAGAGGTGGGGGTGGGGCAAGCAGCTAAGGAACCTTGGGTGACCAAGAGGAAGCAAGGTCTGGAGATCACAGCTGTCATTCTAGGCCAGTGTCTGTTTTCACCACAGGAGCAAAGGAACTTGAAAGGTCATCCCCGTTTCAAGCTCTGATTGCACCAAAATATTAGCCATTAAGGAAGGATTGTCATTCCATGACATCCTTGGCGATCCCTGGAGTCAGTCTCACGGTCTCTTTTCCTAATGCCTTCCAGCAGCTCACCGCCCTTGGAGACGTTCTCCACGCTCAACCTAAATCCTGCTGGAAGCAATTTAAGCCATTCCCCTTTGGCCTGTCTTTGTGTGGAGAAGAGAAAATCTCTTTGCCATGGCCCCTGCAAGGTCCTTTCACAGATTCCTTGGCCCCAACAGGCACTTCATTTACAGATTAAGAAAGGGCTGGGAGAGCAGGAGAGAAAGAGAGAGAGAGAGAGAGAGAGAGAGAGAGAGAGAGAGAGAGAGAGAGAGAGAGAGGAGGTTACAGAGACAAGCTCACCTTCTGCCTGCTCACTCTTGAGAAGCGCCTTGAGTTCTGGTCTCCAAGTTTACCCTGGCTCTCAATAGTCCCCTGCACAGCCTTGTGACTACTTTCATCTCCCCTTGAAGCGAACACCTAAAGTGCAACCAGCCCCAGGGTGATTCGGCTGTACTCTGCAGCTTTTCCAGCCTTTCCCTCATCTCCGAGTGATATAAAGAAAGGAATAAGGTCAGGTTTTCTGCTGGTCAGAATTGCTTTTTTTTTTTCCTGGCAAAAGGACACTTAGGAGACAAAACATCTTCTTCAACGAGGACAGTAAATTGAAGAATGCTGTGGGTGTGGGACATTCGGAACACTTCATTTTTACAACCGAGCCTTCTGAGTTAGAAGCCACCATAAAAGACCAGTTTGGGGAAATTGGAGGGGTTTGTGGTATTATTTGGGGTCTTGTTAGCCAGCCCAGGTTTCTGTTTCCAGTTTTTCCATTCTTTTTCAAGTTCTAGATGAAAGCCCCAAGATCCTGGAACATCTGACCAGAGGCAGCTGCCAACATTTTCCCACAATGAGCAAGAGGATGTGCATTGGCCAGGGACATCAAATTGTTAGGTGCATTCAAGGCATCTTTATCCATTTTCCCACTTTCTCTGCTTCCTGGAGCTGGTGACTGATCGGTCTCCATGGGCCTCCGGAAGCAAGGATGTGGAACAAATGCCATATCCTCTTCCCTGGGAGTTTTTATATCTCATCATTTTATTTTCAAAATTCTCCCCCCCCATTTCTCTCTCTCTCTCTCTCTCTCTCTCTCTCTCTCTCTCTCTCTCTCTCTCTCTCTCTCTCTCTCTCTCTCTCCCCCTCCTATGATGTCCCTGTTTACACAGTTTCAGGACTAGGAACATTTTGGTCGTTTTCCAGCTGCTTATGCACAAGTGTAATTGAGTCATTTATTTTTAGTGATGTCAAGACTTTGAGAACAGAAATAAAAGAAACATTACACACTGACTAACAAAAATGTAAGAGAGTCCTCATTTGGAATATGAAGATACAGTGGATGTGATTATTTTCAAATTGGAGGCTCTTCACTCCTCATTTCAAAACCAGATTTGCAAGTGAATTTGTTTTCCTCTCAGCTGCTAGGGGCTCTGGTCTCAAGGAAAAGAATTCCAACCCTTCCAGTGTTGATTGTTGCCTGGCTGGTTCTCCTTGTCTTTCTTTTTAAGTGAGAGTCTTACTTGGATTATTTCCTGAATGGAAAGGATGAGGCTTACATCAAAGACCTGCCGAATATCCTGAGAGCCTCATAGGAAAAGGTCACGAAGTATCACCTGTTGTGAGAAAAAAAAAATGAAAAAATGAAAGAGGCATGCTAGCTTATGTGTTTGCAGACCTGTGCGTCCCAGCACATTGAGTTCCCTCTTTGTCTATGTACCCACGTTTATTTTGAGGGTAAAGCCGTCCCAGAATCCACTCTTATGAAGATGTTACAGCGTGCTGATGGGATTGAAACAGGTAATTTTTATGATGTTCTTAAGACCTATGTGCTTGTGTGTGCACAGGCATGGGTGCTGCCGTATTACACATGTAGAGGTCAATTCTCCCTTCCGCCTTGTTTTTGCCGTGGGATCTCTCTTGCTCTGTCTCAGGCCTTGCCATAGGAGTTCCGGGATTACAGGCAATGCCTCGTGCTTGTTACAAAGGTTGTAGGGGTGGAGCTAAAGTCCTCAGGCCTGGACAGCAAGCCCCATTAGGTTTTTTGGTTTTATTGTCCCACCATGAGACTTCCCAAAAAGATATGACAACTATTAAGTCTTGTTGTCAAATAGCATAGGATATTTAAAAATAAAATTCTAACCAATAAACGAGTGACTAGCAATTGAGAGCATATGGTACTCTAGGTACCATTTCAAGCACTGTGCATAGCAATCTAACAGCCTGTCACAGCATCTTAAAGAGAAGATGCAGCACTCAAAGGGGCTCTAGTGTCTTTGCTTATAATCCCCACCTTGGAACTAGACTGATGGCTCAGAGGTTAAGAGCAATTGTCGTTCTTGCAGAAGACCTGGGTTTGATTCCCAGTAACCACCTGGCAGTTCATAATCATCCATAAGTCCAGCTCTAAGGAGTCTGATGCTGCCTTCTGGTCTCCAAGGGCACCCAGCATGCTCATGGTACACACACATACATGCAAGCAAAACATATACATAAAATAGACTAGGCAGGACAGTGGTTGTGTGTGTCTTTAATCCCAGCACTTGGGAAGCAGAGGCAGAAGGATCTCTGATTTCGAGGCCAGTCTGGTCTACAGAACAGGATCTAGGATAGCGAGAGATACACAGAGAAACCATGTCTCAAAAAAAAACAAAACGAAATAATAATAATTGATTCACTAATCTAAAAGGAGACAGTAAATAGTGGGTGGGCGACAAAGAGAGTAATGGGGCTGAGTATAATTAAAGCACATTACATAATGTACTTAAATGTCACAATAAAATCCATTACTTTGTACAACTAATATACACTAATGTTTGAAAAATTGAACTAATTGAGTTCTACAACAGAGAAAATAATTAACAAATTAGTGAATTGTGCTTAGTTTATATTTTAATTTCCAAATGCCCAATCACTTATATTAAAATTTCTTTTTTTAATAAAAGTAAACAAAAAAGTTCTTTCTTTATAAAAAATTAATAGTATAGAAAATATTCATGATTTACCCTTAAATGAAAGATTTGCTTGTTTGATACCTGTACAGTTTTAGTTCAACATTATAAAAGTGTCTGTGTATTAAAAGAATGCTAGAAGATCAGGAAAAAAAAACAAAGCTTACTCATGGTGCTAAGACAGAGCAATTCTTACTTTCTTCTTCAGTGAAAATGTATTAGTTCATAATAAATAATTGATAAACATTAATATAGAAATAAATACAGTCAAATACAGGTGTGTCTCAACAGCTGTAGCTCATAAACCCTCGCAAATTACATTTGAGCTCTGACTTTCACACTGACGAGCCCGACAGAGAAAAATGGCGGATACAGTGAGTCATTTTAATAGAAAGAGAACAGAAGTCACTCTCTCAGTCTCTCTCTCTCTTTCTCTTTTTAGATAAGGGCTCACTTATATAGCTCTGGCTGTTCTGGAACTCATTATTAGACCAGGTTGGCCTTGAACTCACAGAATCTGCCTCTCTCTGCCTCCCAAGAACTGGAATTAAAGGTATGCCACCATTCCTTGTTTTTTGTTTCTAAAAAAAACCAGTCTCATGGAGTCCATGTTGGCTTTGAATTTACTATGTGGCTAAGGCTACTTTTGAACTCTTAATTCTCCTGCTTCCACCTCCCAAGGGCTGGATTGTAAGTGTATGCCATCACATCTGGCAAAAGTTAATCTTTTAGAAACCCTTTTTCTGAAATGAAACTGTAAATTGGCCTTTCGATTGTATAGAAGGAGCCCTGACGCTGAATGACATGCTGGATGTATCTTCTCTGAGCTTCTTCAGAAAACACAGGCATGCTCAAATGTCCAAGCTACGGCGGACACACAAGCTGTGATTACTCAGCAAATAGCAACCCAGAAAAGTCATCTTCACAGTAAAGTACAGCATATGGCGGTGAGTGAATTTTCCCCTAAAATACACAGTCCCTTAGCCTCCAGGAATGTTAAGGGAACCCTGAGGAACACTCTTTTGTGTCCTCACCAAAGTCAATGATGATGCTGCAATAATCAACCTTTTAGGTACACAGATACTCTAAGATCAAAGAGGTTGGAAATGATAAGACTTTGAATCTGTCATAACTCTTGAGTAAAACGTCTTCCTCCGTAACATAGAGTTGGCCCCAGATGCAAGCAACGAATTTATAACTTCAGGGAATTTGACTCAATTATTTTCCTCATGACTACATTTGTTTCCTAAGCTTCACTTCAAAGGTGGAAGGACCCATGAGCGTGCACATCTTCAAGTTAGAAAAGGCTTTGGGGTTTCTGTTAACTGGAGGGAACTGAGCTATGGAGTCTCTCCCCCGAAGCATCTATATACAAGTCAAACTTTGCACACAATTGAATGCATTCAAGACTGCTTTCATATATGTCCGAAACTCATGAGAATGCCTGAGTTCATCTAACTACGTTCTCTGGGAAGCAGTTGAGAGCAGGCATGCCTTTCTTCCTATTTCAGCAGTATGTCTTACTTTTGCAAAATAGGCCCTTCCCAAGTAAAGCAATTCATCTAAGATTATTAGACAAATTAAATGGCAGCTCTGGGTTAGAAATCAGGTCTGCTATCTCCCTCAACACCCTTCTTTCTTCTAAAGTTTTTATTCACTTATGTTAGAAAATCTTTTCCAGCCTCTCATTCCTCTACAGTCCCTGGAGGGATCAGGTTCTCCTGGGAACATGGCATTGAGGAAGCCCTGCAGTAGAGTTAGGCCAAGAGGTAGACCAGGCTGTCCGAGCTTTCATTGCCTGGAGTTTGTCTGAGCATTGTCTTGTTTGGGCTCCTTTAATGAACCCCAGGCTAACTTCTGGTCATAGTCAAGACATCTGACGGTCAAGGTCATGGCCGTGCTTGTTTTGGGAAGCAGCTGTGAGTCAAAGCTCTCCAGCTACCCTAGAAAGAAGAATGATGACAGGCCTGAAAATAGGAACGTGAGGCAGAAACGTCAACAATACGGAAGCCCGGAGACTTATTTTCACGACAGTAAGCGATCATTATTTGCTTTCCTTGCCAGGAGGAATCTGTGAGTCATTAGCAAGAAAACTGTAGGATGCTTTGGTGTCTAAGAACACAGGCAGAAATTTCGGCTCTTCCCTGTTATTTAGCCAACAAATGAAGAGAATATACCTACCCATCAACTGCTTAGTATGTCTGCACACAACCTGTGACTAAAAAGTCCCTTTTTGGTACCCTGTGTACTAGCATCCACCTCATCCTCCAAGGTCCATCCCACATCTCATCCAGCCATTGAGAACAAGCTGATTATCCCAGCTTGGCTCAGTCTGTTCCTTATGTGTACTCTACATAGAGTGAAATTCAGCCACACTTCCACACTGCTTCGTAGACCTTACTAACTGCTTTGGTTTCTTGTTTCTTAAGGGTTTGTTGATTGACTGGTTGGAATGAAAAGAAAAGAAAAACTGACCAGCATTGTAGTTGAATCCAGGCCAGTGGAATTCTCAGAGAGAGTAATGCTTTTCATTCTGAAGGACTTGTTTATGCTTCAAGATATAACTCAAAATGTCACCTCCTTTGCCAGAGCCCAGTGACTGAAGGGTTCTCAGAGCTCCTGGGCCAAACTAAATAATGTAACATGAGACGAGATTTGCAAATTTGCAAAACCCTGGAAAGATCAGGCATGGTGTCCTCTGACCTTAAGAGGACTTTTTAATCAAAATGAGCATTTTTGGACAGTATTAAACATTACCCTTACCATCTTTGCTTGACATAATGAAATCAGCGGAAATCCCCAGCATATTAAATTGAGAAGAACCTTAATTGTCATTTCAATCAAATAGTGGTCTACCCTTTTAATAGAATACCATGCAGCTATTCAAAATACAAACAAAACATATGAAATGATGTTGAAAATGCAGGGTTTTTTGGTTTTTTTTTTTTTTTGGTTTTTCGAGACAGGGTTTCTCTGTGGCTTTGGAGCCTATACTGGAACTAGCTCTTGTAGACCAGGCTGGTCTCGAACTCACAAAGATCCGCCTGCCTCGGCCTCCCGAGTGCTGGAATTAAAGGTGTGCGCCACCACTGCCCGGCAAAAATGCAATTTTACGTGGGAAATAAAGTTGCCCATAAGTAATACTGATGCATGATTCACTTGTATAACTGCATGAATTTGGATAAATATGTAATCATGTCTTCTCTCTGTACACAGAAAGCATAGGGAAACACTCAAACCAAAAGACAGCTGTCCATGGTGTTCTATCTGGGAGCAAGACTTGGAGCCTGGGAGGAGGAGAGCTAGAACTTGAGTAATTCACTTCAAGCTTTGCAGATCTGGCAGTAAGCAGTCTTCAGTACTTAGGTCACTTTAAAATCAACGTTGTTGAATGTTCTAGAAAGTCATCAGCCCAAGGCTTTGCTTCTCTCCCACTATCCTATAGAGTCTCTACCTAGATCAGTTCCTCCTTTCCCTATACTTTGGCCAGTGCTCTCTCCTCAACAAGGAATGTCCATCCCTCTTATTTCTCGAATGAAGTTGGACTTGCCTTTCAGCCACCATTGAAAATCACCTTTGCTCGCTGGAGCTGCTAGAATAAATTTGTTTCTTGCAATGTTGATTTCCTTTAAGCCGCATTCATGCATGTCTACTGTAGACACGCATAACTTCATAAAACTATAGGCAATGAAGTCACCTCTGTCTGCCTATTAGAAGAAGCTCCTTCAAGGAAGACTCCATCTGCATTCTGCTCCTCGCTGGCACTGCCTTCAGCACCTGGCACAGTGTCTGAGATACAATGCGTACTCATGCAAGAGTGTACCAAATGCAAAAATGGAAACTCTGCCTCTGAGATGCCTTCCCTGCAACCCACACCCTCCTAATACCAGAACATCTCCAGGAACAATCTGGCGGCCGATATTTGCAATACATAGCTGTCTTTGCTTCTCAGTCAAAAGGCAGATGCCCACCTGCGTCTTGTATAAAAGCTCCAGACGACTAATGTCGTGACTTGTTCTAGGCTAACCAGAGGCAGCCCTTTTGATTGATTTAAGGAATTAAAAGCAAAACAGAAGTTTTGTGTGAAAGAAAGAGCTTACACAGAGAATCCCAGGCAGCTGTTCAGGTTTCTTGGATCAAGTTGACAGAAAATTAAGGTGTGGTTTCTGTTAAGTCTGTAATGTAGAAACTGTCCTCCCAGGCCAATTCAGTAACTGGCCCACCACGAAGGACTTCTCTGTTTGGTTGTCCTTCATCTCTGAAAGACTCCTGTTCAGCAGTTTTCAGAAAATAGATCCCAGGAGTCTCCCCTACCCCCGACCAGGATGAACTATGCTAAAATAAAACCAGTTACCAGGCAATAGGAAGCATTCCATACAACGTAACCTGTTTCATTCCCTTAGCTCTAAGAGAAAGAGAGAATTATTAAGCCTGACCTATGGATGGCAGTACTGGACACCAGAGAGGTTTCATGACTACTTTGATTGAGGGAACACAGTTACTAAGTGGCAGAGCCAACGTTAGAATCCGCAATCCGTCAGCCATATAGTCTCAACCTGAAACGCACACACACATGTCCAGTTTCAAATCAATAACCTTTCACAGTCTTGAGGGATTTATTTTTCTTGCAGCAGCCACAGATCTTTCTCCAATTTCTATCAACTATTGACCCAAATGTTTATTCATTAAACATTTGATAAACACCCAAAATTTATCCGACATCGGGGCGAGCACTTGGCATGAATTTCAAGAGATAAATAATATGTCTTCTGAAATCCCAAGCCAAGACCATTGCTACCTCATGACAAGAACCCATCAAAAGATAAGGCTATTTTATATCTGAGCCATTTTCTATAAAAAGAATAAATGCTGTGGCTATTTGAATATTAATAACATCCAGCATTGGCTAGCGCTGACTGCTTCTAGATTCAATTCTAAGGATTTCTCACTCGTCCACTTAGCTCACCATAACTCTGGAAGTGGGGTGAATATCATTGCCAGCACTTTACAAGTAAGGAAACTGGGGTGCATAGAACTGTGTTACCCAAGATCAAACAGTTAAGAAATATCGAAATCAAGAGGACGGCCCAGGCAGCATGAATGGAACTGCTCTGAGCATTCTTATGCAAAGGTTTTCTCTAAATAAACACTTTTTCCCTCTAGGGCAGAACTGCACCACAAGGCAATGTGTGCATCAACTTCCAATTTTTTTCTTCCCAGAGTGGCCATGCAGATCTTCTCTCCTTTCCTAACATGGGGAAATGGTTCTAATATATCATTCAGTCATCCCTTAAAGTGTCACAGAAACTGTATCCATAACATTCCTCTGTTATGAAACATATCTATGAATAAAACCATAACAACAGAATTCCTCTACAATGCACCATATAGCTGAATATTGGGGGGAAGTTCAGAACAGTGCTTCCCAGTGTTGATGGTCTAAGGATGCAGCTCAGTAGGAGGGAAGTGGCACAGCTTGCACTAGGACCTTGGTTTGATGCCTGTCACATATATGCGGCAGACATAGTGGTGCACAGCTTCAATCCTAGCACTCTGAAGGCAGAGGCAAGCAGATTTCTGTGAGTTCAAGACTGCCCTGATCGACACAGGGAGTTCCAAGCCAGCCGTTGGTACATAGTGAGACTCTATATCCCAAAAATGACATATTCATACATATATACATCTATATGTATAACTTTTGTAAGTATCTACATTTACAATAACCGAGTAGGTTGCAAATTATTTTCCCTTTTTCCTTTTGTTTCCTTTCTAGTTCATAGTATCTTATATGACTTTAAGACTATATGGTCTTTTTCTAAAGGAAAAGATCAGCAGGCTACCCAATCAAAATATTCTCTTCTAGTCTAAAAGGTTAAGAAATGGAAATAATTAGTCATGAACCCAGCGACCCAGAGGAGAAAGTAAAATATCGTGGTCTGAAGAAGCAAACAGTTGTAGGTGAAATTCAGCCTGCATAAATCCCTTCCTTTCTCTGAGCCTTTTCTTCAGTATTTGCACATGGGGTTAGATCGATAGCTGCCCTAACCTTTTTACCCTCCGTGTTTCTGTTGGGATTCAGAGATTTTAGCCTAGATGATAAGCCCTCTCTTATTTCTCTGAGGCAAGAACATAATAGATGCTCACTGTGTAATAGTAGTGGATACCCCATGAAAAATACAAGTGGCATGGTGGCCATTGCTAAACATGAGCCAGCATTAACACAAATAAAGGGAAGTTGGAGATACAATGGATGCTTTTGCACAGCGTGAGCAATGCCTAGGTACACACTGTATGGGAATGCAGCACCCCACTGAAGGCACAAGGCGTCTACTAGCCTAAAGAGCTATCTGTGAGCAGTCATCGGTATGACTCTTCCTTACCTTCGAGCTGAAATTCAAGTTCCAAGAAGCAATACAATTTTTCCTCAGCTAGCTGTATCAAAAAGAATGAAGTAGACCACATCGTGTTTGTCAAATGAGAAAAGAAAAAAAGCCCCTCTTCCAGAATATCCCTATGTCAGATGTCTAAAGGAGACACGTAATATCTCTGTGTGTGTATCTGTCTGTCTGTGGTTCCTGGATCGGACCTATGGCCTTGATCATGATAGGCAAACATTGCATCAGCAAGCCCCATCTCTAGGTCCCTAACATCTCCTTTATTCTTCAACAAAACTCTTCAAAGGGATATCAGCAATCTCCAACCAGAAGGAGGGAGCTACAGGACAGCTACCTTGCCCCAGTTCACTTGCCTTGTAGGAAGCAAAACTGGCAGTGAGCTGGGGTCTGCGAAGTTAAATTTTACACCCTAGAGATATGTCAGCTAAGCCCTAGTCTGGGATGATACTAGAAACAACGTAATAAAAAGCTTACAGTGTGGGCTGCATAAACAATATCCTTTAGGGATGATTGGAAATGAAACATCTAATTAGCTAATCATGAAGACGTTCACCCTGCTTGCCTGTCTTCCTGAAACTGTGAACTGAGTACAGTGAAGCCATTTGTCTCTCTCATAGCCCAGAACAGGCAAGGGTGTGTGTGTTTCAAGAATTTATTTTATTAATTAGTTATACAAACACACACACGTGGTTGTGTGTGTTGTTAGAGGGTCACTTGTTTTTTGTGTTTTTTTTTTTTTTCTGGCCACCTGGCAGCTCAGACCCAAAATAATCACACAGAAACTATATTATTCTTAATTTAACCCATCTCCATTAATCTGTGCATCACCACAAGGTCATGGCCTATCAGCAAAGTTTCAGCACATCTGTCTCCGATGGCAGCTCCATGACTTCTAACTGACTCTGCTTCCTTTCTCCCAGCATTCAGTTTAGTTTCTCCCGCCAGCTCTGCTCCACCCTATCACAGGCCCAAAACAGCTTCTTTATTAACCAGTGGTATTCACAGCATACAGAGGGGAATCCCACATTTTACACACACACACACACACATGATCATATGTGTGCACATGCCCATGTAGACCAGAAGAGACATCCTGGAACTGGAGTTACAGGCAGTTGTGAGATACTCAATGTGGGTGCTCACAACTGAACTCAGGTCCTCTACAAGAGCTACAAGTGTTCTTAATCAGTGAGCAAGCCATCTCTCCAGCCCCCATGGTAGATGCTTTCTCTGAGACAACTCTAGAATATGACTTACAGGACCATGCACAGGAATTTCAGTGTTTACTTCCATTTTAGCTCGAATGCTGTCGAATCTGCAAGTTGTTCAACAGTATTAATACAGCAATGAGACTACAACAGTATTAATACAGCAATGAGACTACAACAGTATTAATACAGCAATGAGACTACAACAGTATTAATACAGCAATGAGACTACTGACTCGAGAGCCAGAGTCTTAGTCTTTGCTAAGTGTCTTATAAGTGTTCCAGAACAAATTGCCATAAATCATTTCTGTGCCCTGGTTTTCCCGACTAAAATGGGAATAAAGGAGTCCAGAGGCATGGCTCAGCATGTACTATTCTTGCAAAGGACTCAAGTCTCGTTCTAAGCACATATATAGGGCTGTTCACAATCTCCTGTAGCTCCATCTTTAGAAGATCCAATGCTTTCTTCTAGACATCATGCACATAACACACACACATGTGCGTGCGCATATGTACACATATATGCTAAGCCTAAGCGGTGAAAATGGGAATAATTAAAATTACTTCATACAGTTACTATGAAGATTGGTAATGGGCGAAAGCCAGAGAATTCAGGGGTTGAGGCCACAGCTCAAGTCTGTAAAGTGTTTGCCTTGCAGGCATGAGGACCTGAGTTTGTGCCCCAGAACCCATGGGAAACAGCCAGGAGCAGACTTTAATAAACCAATAAAATACATAACTACACCCTAAATACTTTTCTTTATACCCACAGATAAGTGAAGTTCTTACCCCTCATGAAAAAAAAAATTCTCAGATGGAGACCACTATGGAAAACTATGACTGGTTAAAATGCAAAGTTGTGGAGCCCAGTCCCAAGGGATGCATCTACAAAACACTCCCTCACCTAAGGCTCAGGGGTCATTTGGAAGAGGGGTGGAAAGACTGTACGAGCAGAGGAGCAGGGGGATTGCTGTGAGCTGGTGTCTCTTAGATGTCAGAAGCTACACCCATAGGGTCTCACCAGCGTGACTGCTTCAAACACACCCAGAATAAATGACACCAATAGACAGGTTCATGCAGAGTGGGAAACTCAGGAGTCCTCAGCCCTGGGCAAAGAACTCTAGGCTACTAAGGAATGCTGGGAGCAGGAGAAAGAGTCTTCCTCAGAGAAGAGCACATCAGTCAGTTGTCTGATAGCGAATGGACGGTCCAGAACACCTACATGCAAGTAACATTATATGGACTGAGTAGGCTGTGTTTCTGTTTAGCAGCACACACCATGCACACAACAACAGCAACAGCAACAACAATTAAAGGAACAGCGGCCGTGAATTTGGAAGAAAGGAAGGAGGTGAATAACCTGGGGAGGAGGAAGGAAAAGGGGGACGTTGATATTACAAGCTTAAAGAATAAAATGGTATCTGCAAAACTTTAAAGCCAGGAATGGTAGCACATGTTCATACATGGAAACAGGCAGATCCTTGGGGATCTCAAACCAGGTCCAGCCACCTTATTGAGTCCCAGGCTCATGAGGGACTCTTGAAAGGCAAGGTGGATGGTTCCTGAGGAATGACATTCAAGCTTGACTCTTGGCCTCTAAACACAAGTGTTCCAACATGAATATGCATCCCACCTCCAAACAGACATAGACATACACAAGAAAAGAAAGAAAGGAAGGGAGGGAAGGAGGGAGGGAGGGAGGAGAAAGAAAGGAAAGAAAGATAATTCAGACATAAAATCATGTACACCTAGTGCTTTCAACTAAGTTACTGTTTTACTTATTTATATTAATTTCTGTTTTGTTTAGTTTTGAGACAGAGCCTTTCTAAATAACTATGATTGTCCTGGAGCTCAATATGTAGACCAGTTAGCTTCAAACTAACTGAGATTCACTTGTCTCTGCTTCCCAAGTGCTGGGACTTAAGATGTGTGCCACCACAGCTGGCTATTTTACTTTTTGCGATGTTATTATAATTCATCATTTCCTCCATCCTTTTCCTCCCTCCAAACTCTTCCTTATACCCTTCTTTGCTTTTTTTTTCAAGTTCATGGCTTCTTTTTCATTAATTACTGCCACATGCATATAAACATACATACATACGTACATACATACACATATATATGCATATGTATTCCTAAACATAAACTGTTCAGTCTGTATAATGTCACTTGAATGTATTTTTGCAGGGATCATGCGGAAGACGGGGGCAGAAGTATTTTAAGAGGCAGGAGAATAGGGAGATTGCCTTGAGGTTGTGTCTCTTAGGAATGTCAGAAGCTACACCCACCATAAGTCTCACCAGCATAAAGGCTTAAACATGAGCTGAACAAGGGTGACAACAAGAGACATGACAACCTGGATGGGGGCGGGAGCAGGAGGTCAACACAAAGAACTACAGGTGACTGCGGATTGCTGGGAATAGGAGAAAAAGACTTCCTCAGGGAAGAGCATGCCACCATCTGGTTAGCCAGTACCAAATGGTACATTACTTTTCATAAGATTTTATTTCCTTAGCACATGGGATTCACCAGTTCAGAACAGCAAACTCGTTCGGTATTATTAAGAAAAAAAAATCTGTTTAATGAATGTGTGAATGGAAAATGTCCATTATAGTTTTAATCCATTATGCTACTTCAAAAGGATAACAGGTATTTAAACTAAAACAGCTAAAAAGAAGCTAATGCAACTAGAGTATTAATGTAGAAAGGTTCCTGGGCTACCTACTTAAAGACATGAGCTAAGTTGAGCATTTGCCTGTGAACACATCTCTGGAGAGTGTCTTTGATTAAATAGGCTAAAGAATCCAGCATGCCATGCTACTTGAGAATAATCCCATCCCCCACCCAAAGCAATCTCACTGACTAAAAAGGACCCCAAAATAGTTTTCAGTTAACTGATGTTGAATTCACTCTTACCTAGGAAAACTTCAAACCATGTGGATTCAGGGAAGTAAACATGCATTCTAGCCCTGCCCGTGCTGGCTCTAGAAAAGCCTTAAGAGGATGCCTCTCCGGAAACCTCAGCTTTGTGTGAGGCTCTATGGAGTGAGCCACTCTTTTCTTCCAGACAATAGCTTCTGCACCCAAAAGAAGCTGTTGTGTGTCTCCGTGTAGCCTCTCCCATTGCAGGACCCTCAGCTCATTGGACTCTTTTTATCTCTTGGGGTGTGTATGTGTGTGCAGGTACATACGCATATGGAAATCGGAGGATGACTTCATCTTTCATGTATCAATTCATCATGCACTGCCCATCCTTCTTTCTTTCTTTTCAGATAGGTTTAGAACTCACAAAGTAGGCTAAGATGGCTTGGTGATGGGCCAGCCAACCCACCTCTCTCCTCCTTATCATTACTTGGGTTATAAGAAAGCACTGCAATAGGCTGCTATGGGTTCTGAAATCTGCGCCCGGGTCCCCATGACTGTAAGGCAAGGGTAGCCTTGTCTTGACTGGGAACTATTTCCCCAGTGTTCTTTTGAGAGTTCTTTGAGTTTTCTGAGTTCATTGCATGACTTCTGATGCATCTGCTCTCCTGATGCTTTTCTTCTGGACTTTTCTTCTGCTTGGTTCGTTTGCCTTCTGTTGACATTGCTCATGATGGGGATACTACTTAGGGCATGACCAGAGTAATTCTTAGATATCGCTGTGATAATCAGCTTTCCATCGCTGTGACTAAATACCTGAGGTGACCTGCTGTGGGAATTCGTTCAAGACTGCGGCTCTCTACCCTTATTGTGAGCTTATCCCCAATTGCAGAAATACTTGCTATCCTTTATTCCAGGCTCTTGTGGGCCTCCTTAATTACACCCACCGTAACCTGAAAAGAGAAATGGTTTATCTTGCTTCACTACTTCAGGTTCCAATCCATGGTTTGAATCCACTTGGCTCCAGTGCTGGGTTCATGGGGAAACAGAATCACAGCAGGGAGTATATGGCAAAGCAAAGAAAGTCATATCACTGTGGAGAGAAGACAGATGTGGAAAGGGGAAGAAACCAGGAACAAGACGCATCCTTCAAAGGCATGTTCCTGGTGACCTACTTCCTCCAAGAGGGCCTCACCTACTAAAATCGCATTCGGCTGTGAACTTATCAGTGAACGAATGGACTCGTGATCCAGTTTTCTCTTCAAGGTACCACCAGCTGGGAATGAATCCTTCAATTTATCAGTCTTGGGATCTTTTCCTATCAAACCAAAACAACTGTCTTGTTTGTTTGGGATACAAGATTATTCTTAATACTGTAGTACTCTTACGACATATACCAACTTTAGAAAAGCCCCTCACACAACTCCTATTTTGTTTTATTTTTGAGGAGAAATGGGAACAATTTTTTAGGATTCTAAAAAGAAATAGAAGCAATGGCTCTGTGTGTGTGTGTGTGTGTGTGTGTGTGTGTCTTTGTGTGTGAGCCTGAGTCCGTGAATGTGTGAATGTAGAGACTGTGACATACACTGGCTGCCGGAATAGGTTGGCATGAGTATGGAGGCTGGAAAACTCTAACCAAAAAAAGCCAAATGTGCAGAGGCAATCCGAGTCTGGAGTCCTGGCTCAAGAGTCATTGGTGTAAATCTGAATCAGAGTACCAGGGGAGCCATCAATGTAAGTTCATATGAGTCTAAGGCTGAGAGCAGAATGACCTCCCACCTCAAAGACCATCTAGCAGGGGGGGGGAAAAAAACCTCTTTCTTACTTATCCTTTTACTGTTGAAACCATCAGTAGATTGGATGAGGCTCCTTCACACTGGGGAGGGAGGTGTGCTTTGCCCAGTCTACTGAAGCAGATGTTAATCTCACTCAGAAACCATCAGAAATGATGTCCAATCAATCATCTGTGCACCGGTGGCCCAGTCACCTTGACATATGAATTAATTATTAGTAGCTACTGTGTGCTAGTCCAGACATATGAGTCCCACCTTCCACCTTGGATAGCCCCCTATTTACCACTATTTCATGTGCATATACTTTAAGTATTCCCCTCTTACACTTCTTTCAAATTTCCCTTATAGTTTCAGACTTGGGAGACCCCAGATACTGATTCCACTAGTTCTATATTAAGCACCCTTCTCAAATTGCCATGCACAGTATTGTTCTAATATGCTTTCTAGTACAAAATACTAAACCATGAAGAGCATCATCAGCAATGCTTAGTTCCATCTAGCCCTTAACCCATTTTCTCTAAGTGTGGCTATTCATTAGCTATTGTCTATTTAACACTTATCAATAACCACTGTCTCTACAACCTGCAGATCTCTGGAGTAAAATCCTGCCAGTCCTTCCTATAAGACTCCTTCATCTTCACACAGCCTCTTCAGATGTGTTAGGAAAGAATGGAGCCGAGACACACTGTGGCATTTCCCTTATTGACCAGTCTATCATCTTGAAAAGAAGTTCATCTAGCTTGATCAGTTCGTTCTATGGAGCCATCATGCCTCCCAAGCTTTATAATCCATCTCTTTAATGACCTCCTTGAGATCTTTGCCTGGGAACAAACTTTCAAGCTAGCGATGAATACAATCTATTTTCTTTTAAATAAATATTTGTGCTACCAATTCAAATCAAAAGTGGAATAACTGATTATTATTTCTCCTTCCAGAGTAAAATCAGACAGTATACTTAGAACACTGACTCTTGCTGCTCCATGAGTTTGGGAAAGTTGATTTTTCTGCTCAGTGTCTGGAATTTGGTACTTCTTAGTTGTTAACTCAATCATCTGTTTATGTTTCTATCATGCCCTCACTCACCTCACTGCAAAGGATGAGCTAACTAATCTTGGTACCCTTCTTGACAAGGTTCATAGCTCAGGAGTCTTCCTTGTGGCAGATGCAAAGCACCTGTCTGAGGTCGGTCTTTCTACCCAGAAATCTATGATAAGCTTAGCCCTCACCAACATTTCCCCATCATAAATCTGAATTGTCCAGACAGTAAGATTTGAAAGACAGACAACTCCAATAAATTAAAAAATGGGATTTTACAAACACAAAATTTCTACTCTTAAGAGGTTTCTGAAAAGGTTGAAAACCAAAATGTAGAGCAAGAAGGAAAATCAATATATGGCTGTGACGCAAACAAAATTTTCTCTTTGGTCTCCTTTGGCTTGAGTTCTTGGTTGCAATTCTCTTCCTGCTTCAGAACCGATCTCAATACACCCCCTATATTCCTTCCCCTTGTTTTTTAAAGGCTCTTGGCATCCAGACCCAATTCTTTTATCACCTAGTTAATTTTCCAACTCATAATGTGTGCTTCCTTAAATTGGATTTTGGTTGCTTTGACTGTTCTCAAAGTGTCAACAAATAGCTTCTACCAAAGCGGCAAAACGTTTCCTCCCAACTCAGGAGGCTCAGGACTGCCTCTTCCCCGTCAGCAGCCAGTGAACTTCAGCACCTGTCCTTCTGGTCTCTGCTGACGGCTTCCATATTTAGAAATCCATCTCTTGTTCTATGCTTTTACAAATGAATTGACAAAAGACAAGTTTGTTCAAATAAAAATGAGAATTATAGTAAATTCAACTGCAATCTAATCTCAACCCGTCTGATCCATCTAGCTGCATGCTAGTAGGACTGACTGGGTGATAATTCGGTATGATCATTGCCTAAATGCTAGGCCCCTGGAATGAATCCCTGTTTTATCCCCTGCATCCTTGACAAATCGTTTCTTTTCTCCAAGGCTCAGTTTTATCATTTATATAAAAAGATAGCTTGATCAGAAAGCTCCCAAAGTTCCCATCAGCTCCCAAATTCTCTCAGACTATGAATCTATTATAAAGTTATCCATGATTATTTCATAACATATATATGTTATGTTATAGCCCACCCAGTTATTTGCAATAGGAAGATGAAATCAGAAGTTGGGAGGCAACCAAACAATGGCAGCTGATGTAGTTGATAAGGTAATCAAGCCAGTTTTATTTTGTTCTCTCTATTTTTCTTAGATGGTCTTTTAGTTTTCCAAATCTTAATTGGTTATGGCACACTATCCTGACCTGAATGGAATAAGGAGTACTAGAAAGATCATGGCAATGCCAGTCCTAAGTTGATCCAACTCAAATTTGTTAATGCAAGAACCTCTGCTAGTCATCTTGACTCCTGGCGTTTGTCCAAACCAAACCTCCAAGTTATTTTTCTTGAATCCTGTCTCCCCCTTTTAAAAAAAAATAAAGGAGACTTCCTTTTTCTTTCTGTTTCAAAAGATCTTGAAACTTTGGGGGTAAAACCAACCCATGAATGCAAATGCTATCTCACATCTAATACACACATATATGTAATGCTTATCCATGTTCTAGTAACCACTGAAGCCTCAGCAAGAGAACACGCTCCCTCTAAAATAACAAGAGGAGGTTGGTGTCTAGAATATAAGAATGTCTATTTGGAAGACTCTATAATGACAAGGTTTCGAGGAGCCTGTTCCTCTGATCTAATGAAGGCTTTGGCTACAGTGACCCATTGCATGGTTTTTCCCTGATTCGATCAGAGTTGTCTTTATTTAGGTGCTCTGTTTGACCAGTGGAGAGAGTTTGGCAGAGGAAAGGATAAGAAATTTAATTGCCACATATATTTAAATGCTAACAGCCTTTTTTTCCCGAACTACACAAGATATTTATGAGACCATGAAGAAGCAGAGGTCTGCGGATATGAAAACCAGAAGATGAAGCAAGAGAAAGGCCCAAAAGCTTTTAGAATTCTCAATTGCATTACACTTTGTAAACACCGGTTAGAGTCCCAGAACATGATGTAACTGAAATGTTTAAACAATATGCTGATCCTATCCCTATTTATAGACTCTTTCTGAAGTATACTAGGTGCGAGGCTGATGTGTAATAGAAAGTGTAAAGATATATAAGGCATAACTTTATCCTTTACAATCTAATTGTCTAATGAGGAGATACAATAACTATGTATATGGCTACAATCCATCACTTTATATTGATTATTAAAATGATTTATTAAGAGAGAGGTATTTAAAAGTACATAGAAGGATATAAGGAAATAGGATCCTAGGAAGGCAGAAAAGCAATAATGTGAATGCAAGAAGCATGGGGGGCTTGATGGGAAGAAGATGGGGGTTGGGCTGGAGAGGGATGTAGAAGAAAATGGAGACAAAAATTGCTAAATTCTAAATACATTATTTATAAGTACACATGGAATTGTCAAAGAATAATGAGTTTTCAAATATGTATGTAAGAACATACTACATTATTTTAGGGAATGACTTAATCATTGTGGTTGGATGGTGAAACAGAGGAGAGGGAAGGTTTCAGGAAAGGGTGAGCAGGCTCAGCCAGTTTATGAATGGCTTCAAGTCTCACACTTTGTGTACTAGAAACAGGAAGCACATAGTAACTTTGAGTAGAAAATGACAGGAACAGAATGCAGCTTTCTGAAGACTAAACTCAAGGCAAAATAACAAACTGCCTAGAATAAGAGAAGCTGTCACATTGGTGACCAGAGATAGAGACAAGAGTGTCTCTCTGATGAGTCCATGCACTGAGACCATGGCCTCACCCCGGTGGAGGGAGATAGAAAAGCAACAAAATTAATAATTATCAGAGCTGGTGTAGAGGAATGAGACACATTACACGTCAAATAAGAAAATAAAAGTGGTAGAAGATTCTAGAATTTCTAAACCAAAATGGCAGAAACAATGTGGCGCCTACTGAGGGACAGGGAGCATGTGAGGGATGAGAGCAAACTCACTTCTAAACTTTCTTGTTGCTAGAAAAGATTCCTCTACCTGCCTAGGAGATATCTCCATCCTCAAGCTTAGATTTGAATTATGAAGTAATTAAATTCGGTGTTTTTTTTCCTTGAGTTTTTTCATAAACCCATTCTGAATTCCAAACAAGAGGTAAGTAGACACACTTTAAGTCTGCCTTGTCTAATCACCAGTAAAAGTCACTGCCCGGCACCCACCTATTCACTTCTATTACCTTATTCACATTGCTGGCAATCATAAAAACAAACCATAAAACGAATCCAGGAAGCCTATACCACCCATGCTTCTACAAGGCTAGAAGTGACAGCTTGCGAATAACCAATGATTGGAGAAAATGCGCCCAGTCTGCACGGAGAAGCCATTAGCATCAAGCCCAGAAAGGGACTTTCTATTATCAGCAATGATGGGAATAAATGGCTCCCCAAGGAAATGGTGTGTTCCCTTAATAGCTCACGAATTATCCAGGTTAGTTTGATCAGGTGGAGCAGAGTACAGATACGAATTACTGAAATGGTGACAAAGCAAAGTTTTGGTGGAAAAGTTTAGGTGAAAAGGAATTAAACATGAGCTTTTTGAACAGCAAGGAGGGGACTTAGAACTTGAAATATATTTATTTGTTCTTTTTATCTTTTGCAGTATTCAATTTTCTGAAAGGTAGAAATGAGAGGAGAAATTGATTTTTTTTTTAAAAAAAGCAAACCCAGGAACTCAGGAGATGGCATAGTAGGTGATGGATTGCTGCACAAGTTTGGGGACCTAAGTTTGGCGCCCAAGCACCCACGTTAAAAGCTGGTTGTGGTGGTACACACCTGTAAGCCTAGTGCTCGGAAGGCAGAACCAGGAGCTCATTGGCCTGTTGCTTTTTCCCAGCAATGACCAGCAGGTTCTGTGAAAGACCCTGTTTCAAAAAGCAAGACATGAATATTGCAAGAAAACACATGACAGCAATCTCTAGCTTCCACACATACCCAGAGTACCATGGAGTCAGGATGCAGCTCCCCCACCCCCTCCACACAACACATATTCCCTACCTAGTTTGCCCCAATGCCCATCTTCAGGGCAGAACTTTTATTTTTTAATTGTTTTTTATTGAACTATATATTTTTCTCCACTAACCTCCCTTCCTCCCCTCTTCCCTTCTACCCTCTCCCATGATCCCCACACTCCCAATTTACTCAGGAGATCTTGTCTTTTTCTACTCTCCATTTAGATGTCGGGGACCAGCCTCAACAAAAATACCTCTCACCAGAGTAGAGGCGTGGGGATTTAGAAATATAGTAAAGAATATGAAGGTGCGAATGAAAATAATAAAACATAGAAACACAGAATAGTATCGGGACGGAATTCCAGTGAATTGAATTTCACTGAATTCAGTGAATTGAATTGAGTACTGAAGTTTGCCTGTGTTTAATTTCCAATTGCTTTAAATACCCCTGACCCCAAAAGGTAGGAGTAAGACAAAAGACTGCATTAATATGAAACAAGAAAATGAACAAACCAGTTGAAGGTCATAGGCAATGAAACATTCTGTTGCTAGAACAAAGCAAGTCATGCTCACATCCAAGACCAAAACATTCTGTAGGTAAACCACTCCCCAGGTGGAATCCAAAGTTATCTTTTTAAGGGAACTGGAACTTAGTTGGATCCTTATTAGACTTTTGTTTGAATCATGAACAGTTCTACTTCTCTATTCCTGGAGTACAAGGGCTGGCTAATAGCCACACCTGTTGACAATCACCTACGTTTAGGTGGGATCTTTGTTTGAGGTAGAAGCACAGTAACCTTGAAGGAACTAGAGGTAAGTTTCAACCCTCTGAACTTCAGTCATTGTGGAAATAGGTTCACATTTTCAGGCCTCCACATTTATATTAGATCCATGCATGTCTCTCTTGGGGTCCTCTTTGTTGTCTAGGTTCTCTGAGATTGTGAATTGTAGGCTGGTTTTTCTTTGCTTTATGTCTAAAAGCCACTTACAAGTGAGTACATATTATATTTGTCTTTCCAGGTCTGGGTTACCTCACTCAATATGATGTTTTCTAGATCCATCCATTGGCCTGCAAATTTCAGGGTATCATTATTTTTTTCCCTCTGTGTAGTACTCCATTTTGTAAATGTACCACATCTTCTTTATCCATTCTTTGGTTGAGGGTCATTTAGGTTGTTTCCAGGTTCTGGCTATGACTAACAATGCTACTATGAACATAATTGAGCACATGTCCTTGTGGTATGATTGAGCAGCCTTTGGGTATATGCCCAAAAGTGGTATTGCTGGGTTTTGAGGAAGGTTGTTTCCTAATTTTCTGAGAAGTCACTTATACTGATATCCAAAGCAGCTGTACCAGTTTTTACTCCCACATGAAATGCAGAAGTGTTCCCTTTACCCCACAACCTCTCCAGCATAAGTGGTCATCAGTGTTTTTGATCTTGGCCATTCTGACAAGTGTGAGATGGAATCTCAGAGTTGTTTTGATTTGCATTTCTCTGATGGCTAAGGATGTTGAGCATTTCCTTAATGCATATATCTGT
Source organism: Dicrostonyx torquatus (assembly GCA_028555095.1). Taxonomy (NCBI): domain Eukaryota; kingdom Metazoa; phylum Chordata; class Mammalia; order Rodentia; family Cricetidae; genus Dicrostonyx; species Dicrostonyx torquatus. The sequence goes on from JAQHUG010000167.1 coordinate 1,940,581, forward strand.
AAAACAAGAATGTAGGACAAATCCAATCAGTGACCTGTTAGCTTCAGTGAAAGATCCTGTCTCAAAAAGCAAGGCATGAAGTAATGGGGGGAAAATAAGGACAATGAGATTCCTTCTACCTTTCTGACTGTTTTTCTTTTGCAAATATGGTCCTGGAAGGGTCTTACACATACATGCCCTCTATTATTTGGAGTTGGTGGCAGAAAAGAATCTGCATACATAATCAAACTGCAACTCAAGTACCCACTTTCTGTTTGGTCCCCATGAATGCAATTCCCCTGTCTTCTCTGAACTAAGCATGTGGTGGGTGGGGAAACACACTCTGCTCTCACACGGTGTTGCCCACGAGTGACTCCAGAATAATCACGAGGGTTTTAGAAGATGACTGGAATCCAGACTGCCCCGGGCCTTCCAGTGACATCTGAGGAGGCTTTTCCTCCAGCTTCAACAGCAGACGTAGCTGAGTAATACCTGGAGCCACTTCAAATCAATGAAAGCTATGATTACAAACATCAGAATAAAAAATCTGGCCATCCGTTTCACTCATTCAGCCTAAATAAGAACACCAGTAACGGCTCATATCCCAAGTGAGGATGGACAGAACATTCTCACAGGCATGGTCAGCCATGCTCCCCAACCCCTGAGTTCTCTATTGATGCTACTAGCCTTATGTACACCGTTGAAAACTGAGGCCCAGAGAAATTCAATGTTTGACCCAAAGCTTTGCAGCTCCTGTGAGGCAGAGCCGGAACTTTAATCTAGATCTTCTGAGCTTGACTTTCTTGAACTTTTTTTTCTCACCGTCTCATCTATTCATCAAGGGTCATCTATACCAATTGGTACCTGAATCACCATGAAAATCCCATCTATCTCCAGCTGCACCAAATATACACTCACTTCCAGGCCAGCTCCCCGAGGGGGACAAACACAGGTGCACATCCTTCCAAACACTCAGCAATGTATTACTATCTGCAGAGGCTTTCACTCATTTTTCAGTTGTGTGCAACTTAATAACCTACTTATTAAGGTTCTGTAGGGCCCACTTATTTGAATTCTTTTTGTTTGTTTGGTTTTTTTTGTTTTGTTTTGTTTTGTTTTTTTGAGACAGGGTTTCTCTGTGGCTTTGGAGCCTGCGCTGGAACTAGCTCTTGTAGACCAGGCTGGTCTCGAACTCAAAAAGATCTCCCTGCCTCTGCCTCCCAAGTGCTGGGATTAAAGGCGTGCGCCACCACCACCCAGATGGATTCTTTGAAAAAAAGAAAACTCGCATTCCACAAGTCAGTCTGTGAATTACACTCACAAGAGGCTGGTTTAAGGATAGCAAGTCCCTGGAAGATGTTTCAGAACAGTGGCCCCCCATGGGAAACCAAAATGGGTTAACCAAAAACTGCTCTCTGGTGCTTGTGTCCAGGCTGGCGGTCCTTGAAGGTGTCCAAAGATCTCCTCCCCATGTGCCTAAGAAAAGCAGTCCTGCCACAAGCAGGGAGTCTGTGGGAGGAAGAGCAAATGTTATCTCTTGACGTGGCACTGGGACCAAAGACATTGCCAGGATACTTAGATGCCTTTGGGAGGGGGTCCCTTTGGATCAGTACAAATGAAATTAGAATGTTCTTCTGACCATGAGGAATCATTCAGCCTGGAATGGGAGATCCAGGTTTAGACAGCTCTGTCACTGACACAAGGATAACCCTAGACAAGTCGCAGAAGCTACCGAAGTCTGCTGTCCCCTGTATACTGGGAATACTGAGAGTACCCCCACAGTGCAGAGTTGATGTGTTCTAGTCAAAGATGTTATATGAGAACCCCCTCCATGCTGCAACAGAATTGACTCCCACTCTTCCCTTCTTGTGTGGTCTGTGAGCACAGAATGCTGTCTCAGTCCCTTGTCTGGAGACTGCAGCTCCGCAAGGGACAGCACAATGTTTCTGAAGCCATCCTGCACAGCATCCCATCTCCTTTTGGCTCTTTTTATCCTATCATCTTCTCCTAAGTATGCCCAGACCCCATGGTTGATTCACTGGGGACCACCAGAAAGGGTGTCCTTAGAAGAGACCATCACTTACCCCTGATTACAACTTGGCTGGTAAGAGAACTGTTTTTAGTTCATTTGAAGCAAGACCACAAAGTACCAAATGTGGATACAGTCAGGCAGCTAGCGCCCATTCCCCACGGCTTAAAGGTAGTCCTTGAAGCTTGTTAAACAAGTAAAAATTTCACCCAAAAGACAGCAAAATGTTGAACCTGGCTAAATGTTGAGCCCAACTGCAAATCAGCAAAGAAAGAGCAGAATGAGTCATTGCGAGTCTCTATCAATAGCTCCAGTGTGAGAAGGCTTCAAGAGCCTGACTTCAAGCTTGAGCTGCCAGTAAAACAGTTTCTAATTCTAGAAATATTAAATAACTGATAATGACAAGACCTTGTTAAAAAGCCATGTTGCGGGAAGGGGGAAGGGGGGATGGCAAGATACTGCTAAAAACAGCACACACTCTTCCAGCTGAAGGGACTAGGTAACGTATGGATTCGCAGCCAAAATCTGGGCTCTCAGGATGGCATTCACATTGCTACCACATGTGGCAAGGCTGAGGCTCCATGTGTTCTGGAAGACATCCAGCAAGGGGCCTCGCGGAACCCTGAAGACATCAGAGAAGATGGAGTACTGAGAAATCAAAGAGAAGAAGAAGATAATCCTTGTTCTTAGAGGGCTAAAAGTCAACTCATCTTCCTGAAGGAGATTCCTAGGCATCCGGGTTTTGCAGACGTGAGACCCACATGTTGAAAAGCAGCTCACTGCCTGGGAATGTCTGAAATCCTTGCATCCGGTCCCCTAGGAAACAAGAATCTGGAATACAAAGCTGACTAAAGTCTGCAGAATGCACTCTGAAGAGAAGAATGGAAGCTAAAACCCACCCCCTAGAAAGGGGGACAGAACCCCAGCCAGCTCCCTCACCCCTCCCAGTACCTCAGATGCGCACCTCTGGATCATTAAATGCTTTTAGCAAAGCTGTCTCAGAAGAGCAACCAGCTTTGAAAGCCAAATTGAAAAAGGTCCATCTGATTGTGTAATTGGAGAGAAAGTCAGATCTGTGCCACCATCATGCATTAGAGGTCTTTGGAGATGAAAGAAAGGAAGGAGCAGTCTCCTGATTAGCAGGGGGCTGGGAGTGCAGAGAAGTCATTCTTCCGGAAGCAGCACTGGTATACTGGGATTCAGTTATGCCACCACATCCCACCAATCACCACCTCATATGTGCGCTTGCGCGCGCGCACACACACACACACACACACACACACACACACAGAGAGAGAGAGAGAGAGAGAGAGAGAGAGAGAGAGAGAGAGAATACAAAGAATTTTGCTGAGTTGCTGAGCGCACCTTGCTCTCGAATGGTTTTGACTCCTTTTGGCAAAGTCTAGGGACAGTTTTGGTCTTCATTTGTAAAAAGGGGTTTTCTACTGGTGTCTGATGGGTGGAGGCCAGGGAAGCTGTTGAACATGCTATAGAGAAAGACAGAGCCTCAAAACCAAGAACTACTGTTCCCAAAATAGAAGAAAAAACTCTGCTGTAAACCAAGCATGGTAGCTCATGCTTGAACTTGTAATACTAAAGAGGCTAAGGCAGAAGGATTATCACGAGTTTAAGGCCAGCTGGGGCTAGACAGTGTATTCTAGGAAAGAAAGATAGATGGATGGATGGTTGGATGAAAGGAAGATGGAAAGAAGGAAGGAAGGGGGAGAGAGAGAGAGAAAAAGGAAAAGGGGAAAGAAAAAAGAAGAAAGAAAAAGAAAAGGAAGACTTAGTTTAAAATAGTGATTTTTTTTTCAACCATTCATCCTTAATAAACTTTTTTTTTATTTTTATACCCTGACAGAAAATATTTTCTCCCTTCAAATAAAAAGGAATTGCTGTCCATGGTCTTTGCAGTAACGATAATGAAAAGGCTCCAGCAATGAATGTGTTCCTAGGATGTGTTTTCATTTCTTCTCAGGGCTTCTAGACAGAGAGCTTGGTGAGGAAGAAGAGACCTTAACAACTATGTCCGAGCCAAGAAACCTGCCATTCCCTTGGAGTCCTGCATCTGAGCCCATTGAAGCCCATGCTACACACTTCCTGGGACCATGAAGTTGAAAATATCAGAAAAGTCATGCTCAAGGACACATAAGTCCCTTTTTGCTGGGAATAGGTGGAACCACACCACTGCTCAGAAGAGAGATTTGTGCCCTTGTCAACGCCTCATGCCCTGGAACCACATGTTCCACAGTGCTTGACCTGGCTTCTACTCGTTTTGCTGTATGGTGTCTTCTGGAGCTTCCAAACACGTCTTTTCATCAGCCAGGCGGAAACCCAGCCTCTTTCATAAGCATGGGGCTTTCTTCTGCCTGTGGGACCCTCACCCTACATTTCTCTAACTTGCAGCTGTCTTCTAAGACATCCTAAATGTCAACCAATGCTTTCTGCGGAGTTGTCCCTGTCCAACACCTCACCTGAGTTCAGCGATCCTCTGTAGACTTTGTAGGGCGTGGGTCTCTAGCAGGCTTTCAACAACTGCTTAACTACAGAGCAAAGAGGAAAGAGGGCAGTAAGAAGAAGAAAAAAGAAAAGAAAAAGAAACAGGGAGAGAGAGAGAGAGAGAGAGAGAGAGAAAGAAAGAAAGAAAGAAAAGGCAGGAAGGGATTAGATTCTGAGGGATAGAAGGAAGTGAAGGCATAAACAGAGAGTGGAGGGAAGGAAGGAGAGGAAGACGAAGAGGAAAGAGAGGTACTCTATGATTGACTCTTGCTCAAGTCTTTCTGCTTCCCAGACTTAAATCAAACCTTGTCCTAACTCTATTCCAGAAGCACAGGTTTCTCTTTGATAACTTTAGGACCCCGTGTTTGTAGTTTCCGATGCACAGGAATCATTATTCACCGCAAGTCAGAATCCCCAAACCAAAATCCAAAATGTTCACATGATGTCACAGTGGAAAATTCCACGCCAGGATACTAGTTTCACATACAAAGTTATTAACGGTGTTGTATGCAATTGCAAGTTACATGTATAAGGTACAGAACAGACAAATGAATTCTTCAGGCAGGGTCTCATGTACTGTCTAGAACTGGCTTCAAACTCGGTAAGTAGCTAAGGATGACTTGAATTCTGATTCTCTTCCTTCACCTCCCAAATGCTGTGACTACAGGTGTGTGGCACCTGGTTTATGTCGTGCTGGGGACAAAATCTAGGCTGCGGGCTTCATGTCTACCAACTGAACTCCACCCTCAGCTTCACCAAATGAGTTTCTTGATTATATTTGGGTTCTATCAGCAAGATAGCTCATTATATATGCAAATATTCAAAAATTTAAAAAGAATTTGAACTTTTTTTCCTCACACATTTTGGTGGGTTTTTTAACATTTATTTTTGAGAATTTAAGATATGATTTAATTCTGCATTTCCATCATTTCCACCTCACAGTCTTCATCCTCCAACTGCCCTCATGTCTCCTTTTATTCCTAAAAAATCAGTTTCTTCTTTAATTATTATTGTTGTGTATATATGCACATACACCCAACCGGCATTTAGTGTTGTCGCTCTTCCGTGCCTGCATTTAGGACTGCCACAAAGGACTGAATAACCTGTCAGGGGCTTCTCCCTAGAGAAGACTCTTTCTTCTTCCTGTCTTAGCACCCATTCATTGCCTGTGGCCTTCATCTAGGGGTGAGGCCTTGAGAGATTTACTCCACCCACATTTCTTAAGCTTTTTGATTTCAAAAGAGTCAGTCAGCCCCTGGTAACCATAAGGTCAACCTCTTTCTGTGTCCTCACTCACTCTCTTAGCTTCTGTCTGCCAAGCCTGCCAAAGTTATTTGCTAAATGCATGGGATAGTGGGCAGAACTACCAGTGGAAAGGTGGCGGCAGTTACTTCCATTAATAAGTAAGACCCAGCCCTCTGGTTCTTCCGGGAGACAGCTTGGGTTTGGTCTTTTCTTCGCTTCCACCAAAGTGTGCTCTCTTTCCGAGGAGCACTGCTGAGAAGCAGCTGAGGCGGTGGCATCACATTCTCACTTGAAAAATCAATCCCAGGAGCGATTTATTACAGGGAAGTTTCCCGGCCTCCAAGAAGTACCTTGAAGTCAGGAGATGATTAATTGGATATAACTGAGGAGCTACAAACATCTGTTCCCCGTTGGCATCTGCCTCTCATTAGGCGCCAGTCCTCTGCCTCCCTCTGCACTTATGGAGGCTGGGGGAGGGTGTTGATCTGGTAACACTAATTATATGGTAAGCCCTGTGCTCAAGGCCCTTATGCCAGCCACCTGGTAGGGGGTTCAATAAAAACTTGCTCTATTGCCTTGTCCTCCAGGTCCACTCTGGGCACTGTGTAGGTCCTCCATCACTCCTAAATAGTAGAAATCAGAAACAGTAATGAGCCTGGCGAACATACTGCCATCCTGTAGCTCTGGCTATGGCTGACTCTGGATAAAATCAAAGTCTTGGTTATACCCATAAACAAATCAATTATATGAAAAAAAAACCAGATTGCTGACTCTGTTTTGAAATGACCTTAACTGATATTTCCTGATATTCAGCCACTCTTTCCCCCCAATAATTCTGTTATCATGATCATTACCATGAGACCTATCTCCAGTACCACTCTGCATTCTTGCTTTCTTGTTGCTGTGGTTAAATATGTGGCAAAAGTCAGGAAAAGGAAGGAAGGAAGGGTTTAATTGGCCTCACAGTTTAAGCATACAATTCAACATGGCCTGAACAACATGGCGGCAGGAGATTGAGGAAGCGGGTCACATTGTATCCACAGACAGGAAGGTTGCTACTTGGCTGTCTTTGTCCTTTGAAAGCTAGTCCAGCAACCAGCCCATGGACTGGGGCTTCTCTCATTTCAGATGAGTCTTTCAGCCTCAGTTAACCTAATCAAGACAACCCTCACAGATGTGCCAGGGGACTTGTCTCTTCATTGACCCTAAACGCTGTCAAGTTGACAATTAATATCACAGGAGCCGCTCACTCACGAGCTTCAGAAGCTCCCCCTGGGCCAAGAACACAAGACACTTTCCTCACTGCCTGGAACAAGCCTACCCTCAGGCCAGTTCTTTGCTCCAACAGGTCTGATTTAAGTCACTTGAGATGACTAGCTACAGTGTCACCTGAGTTGTCCACCTTAGTGCCTCAGCTTGTGCAACTGGTCTGAAGCTCAGGGGTCCCATTGCACCATCTTGATTCAACATAGCATCCAAGAGTATCAGCTCAGATCAAATACAGCAGTCTCCCAAGACCAAAGTGGCACTGAGAATCCACACCACTACCATGAAGCCCAGATTCCAAAGCCCACAGATTTTTCAAGTTCCTTATGAAGTATTACATAGTTGTAGCATAAGACCTATGCTTTACATGTAATGTTTTGTTTATTTATTGTTAATGTAAAGTTTTACATTATTGGTAATTATCACACAACAAACAAGTCTATGTATGTATGTATGTGTTACAACATGATGTTTTTATGTATGTATAAAATACCTCACTATCAGGTCAGAATTTTGGACATTATAGATAGCTCAGTGGGTCAAGTGCTTGTTTGAGGACCTGAGTTCAAATCCCAGGTCTCTCATAAAATCAGTGACGGGAGTGACCATCTGCAATCTCAGGGTTCCTACAGTAAGATGGAAAAAAGAGGCAGGAAAAATACCCTGGAAAATAGCTGGCCAGCTAGCCTGCCATACACAGTTGTATATGATACATAAACGGGAGCCTGTATCACAAACACAGTAGAAGATAAGGGCTCATAGACAAGATTGTTTGTCATGTAAACAAAGAATTAAAAAACAAACAGAATTTTAAATCTATTAATCCCCTCTAATGCTTATCATTTTTTGACAAAAAGATATTTAATGTCCTCAGTTATTTTGCAATATGCCATATTGCATCATTAACTATGGTTATAGAAGAACAGTAGAAATTTATTATTATTATCATTATCATTACTATTTCAGGATAATTGTGATTTGTACCTGCTAACTAACTCTTTCTACTCCTCCATTCCTTACCCTCACTATCCTCTAGTGACTATTATTCTACTTCTTAAATCTATTAATTTTTTAACAGTCTAGATTTTTCAGTTAAGTAAGATCATGTGATGTATATTTCTCCATGACTAATCATTTCACTTCATTTCATCCATAATTACTCAAATTGTTGGAATTTGTCAGATTTCATTCTTTTAATGATCACATGGTATTGTATTGTGTGTATGCAGTAGAGATTGTTTCTCCACAGTGTTCCACTGTATGTGTATGTGTGAGTGATATTTATCCATGTACTTAATGATGGACCATTTGGTTTCATAGCCTGGATATTATAAACAGTGTTACAGTAAATATCTCCTTATATGCCTTAAGCAATCTCCTGGCTACTTATAATGTCTAAAGATGTATGCGGGACATGTGAACAGTTGTCATAGTGTACTGTTTGGTGAATGATTACAATGAAAAAGTCCAAAAGTCTGCACCTAACATTTGATGTTTTTCAATCATTTTTCACCCGCAGTTGGATGAGTCTGAATCTCTGGAGCATATGGCAATAGAGAGTCCAGAAAGATAAAGGGTCCATGGGGATAGAGGGTCCATAGAGATAGATAGAGGATCCATAGAGATAGAGGATCTACAGAGATTGATAGAGGGTCTGGAGGGATAAAGGACCCATAGGGATAAAGGATCTGTAAGGATAAAGGGTCCAAAGGGATAGAGGGTCTGGAGGGATAGAGGGTCCAAGGGGGGATAAAAGATCTGGAGGGATAGAAGGTCCATAGGGATAGAAAGTCTGGAGAAATAGAGGGTCCCAGGGATAGAAGGTCTGGAGGACTAGAGGGTCCAGAGGGCTAGAGGATCCATAAGGATAGACAGTCTGCAGGGCGAGAAGATCCGTAAGGATAGAGGGTCCAAAGGGATAGAGAGTTTGTAGGAATAGAAGGTCTACAGGGATATAGGGTCCATGGGGACAGAGGGATAGAGGGTCACCTGTGAATGGAAATCTTTCCTAGAAACACCAAAAAGAAAACATATGAGACACCCAAGCTTCCAAAACCCTGTCCTTTCCCACTCTTCTCTCTCACTCTCCCAGATATGTATCTACTGGCCTAAATTCTCTCTCCTCCCCAACCTAAGCTCCTGCTCCCAGACACCCCTCAAGTCTGTACTCAGGTTCCAACATCCCCCTCCCTGACTGAGCTCTCATGTCTGATCATTTCAGCATCCCAGGCTTTTTAGGATTTTCCCATAAGAGCTCTGGATCTATCCCAATAAGCAGAAAACACTTCGTAGCAAGAAGACAAAGTGTTTGTTACAGTTGGCGGGAGTGGGGGAGGGGGAACAGTAAGTTTGCCTCATTTTCCGAACACATTTCGACATGCACCCTGAATGGAACAGCCTGTGCCAAAACTGACGCTAAATACCCATGCAATAGAAAAGAGCCCTCATCCTTGAGGTACTCGGTGATGCTCTCTTCCAAGTCAAGTCTCATTCATAGCTTGAGCTATTGAGATCTTATTTAGACTTTTGGAAAGTGGTACTCAAAATCACCTGTCAAACTCTAATGTGTCTTTCAGGAATCACCTAAATGTGAATTCACCAGGGCAGTGGCTTCCCTTCTTTTTTTATTATTGGTTTGATCATCTTGATAACACAACAGTGACCATCACTAACAGCATATCCTAAAGAAAACCATTTCTTTTTCTTTCACCAAGTTCATAGCTACTTTGACAACAGGGGAGTCTCTCATTTATCTCCAAAATTATCTAAGGACTTAGCCAAAAGAGATCCTCAGAAAATCTGACTCTAATTTTCTACATTGCGTCCCACAAAGTCCTGTGTTGTAACATGAGGGCCTGCTTGTTGGGGTTTCTGTCCTGCCCAGTTCCCACAGCTGGTAAATCCCAAAGAAAATACACAGAAGTCTACATTACTCATAAACTGATTAGCCCATTAGCTCAGGCTTCATATTAGTTCATATAACTTATATTAACCCATTATTCTTATCTATGTTAGCCACATGGTTCAGTACCTTCTTCTGCGGGGCAGGTTACATCTTCCTTCTTTGGTGTCTGGACAGGACTAAGGAGGAATGGGCTTCCTTCTTCCCAGAATTCTCCTGTTCTCATTGCTCCACCTCTATTTCCTGTCTGATTGTCCCGCCTATACTTCCTGCCTGGCTACTGGCCAATCAATGTTTATTTAAAACATAATTGACAGAATACAGAATTGTCCTACACCATTGTGTCTTATTTAAAAAGTATATTTGGGGCTGAGGAGATAGCTCATTTGGAAGAGTGTTTGTCTGAATACATCAAGTCCTGGACTCACTTCCCAGCCTTGTATAGAACAGGTGTGGTGGTGCACACAGGTAATCTCAAAACTCGTGAGGTAGAGACAAAAGAATGACAAGTTCAAAGTCATTCTAGGGTATGTAGTAAATTTGAAACCAAACTGGGTAGGATACCTGAAATACTATCTCAAAAAAATAAGTGTGTGTATCTGTGTGTGTGTGTGTATGTGTTTGTGTGTGTATAGATGATAGATAATTAAATTGAATATATAGTAAACAACATAGCTGAATTCCCCTTTTGAAATTAATTTACCTGCATGGCATTCTAACAAGGTTTTCAGACTTCAAAGACAACAGAGGGAAAGCAGAGCATCAGAAATGAGCTGGTTGGGCCCATCTCTTTCCCTGTGGATACAAAGCCAAGCTTGGAGATTTGTCTAAGGAAATAATACTCTAGGGCAAAGATAATGGGCTGAATGTGGGTCTTTCCTCTGTGACCTGCAAGGCTGCAAGGCCTTTATTTTCCTATTAGAATATTCTGTTATTCTAGGATCATGTGGCTCCTTTGGTTAACGGTGACAGGAAATGTGACTTCAAAGCCACATAAGCACAAACACTAGTGGCCTAGAAGTTGGAATAAACCAATCGGATTGGCAAACCCTACCTAAGCTGCTCTTTGTCAAGGTGGAGGAAAAATACAGTGATGACATACTGTCACTCTTACCCATTGTGCCATCAATCTCCAGAATGCCTGGACCTCTCCCCAGGCACTGTGGCCTATCCCAACCCACAGAAATGAGTCATGTATGGTAACTTCCATAATATAAAGGAATCGTCACACCAAAAATCATTAATTCTTTTGAAATCCAATCCCTCCCCTCCGGTGGAATTGGGACTTGAACGAACAGGGATGTATTTTTTTTGGCAGAGCTTCTGAGGCAGAAGTTAGAGGTAGGAACATCCTGGAGAAGCAGGTCAATCCAGTGCCTGGGCTTGCCCCCAGCTCCAGCCCCAGGGTGGCTGAGGAACCCAAGCCCTTAGAGAGAGATTGCCTCAGAGGGTAGTATGGGTATAAATAAACCAGCGAGGCTTGAAAGACAATTTTGCCAGAAGATTGTGGGAAAGGTTTCTATGTGCAAAGGGAAGGAGAGAGGTTGAGGGAAGTAGGCTGGTATCCTCCTTCCTCTAGACTTGGGCCTGGCTTGCTGTGTTACCTACAATGACACCGTTTTGCCACCTAGAGAAATCAGCATGAAGAGGGAGACAAGAATGGAGGGGATGAATGGAGGATGTCGCTAAGGTGTTAGCCTAGCATGCGACCCCAAGTTCAGTAGTACTGCCATCATCTTGCTGAGTCACAAATCCTGGAACCTCTTTGCCCTGTATTACTAAAAGCATGAAATAAGATTTCTTTTGTGTGTACTCCACTTTCAACTAGTTCCATTCTTATCCTTGAGGCCAAAGCATCTATATGTTTGGGTCTAATTTTCTGGGACTTCCAAAATTTTTTTTAAGTATGGCTCTCCTCTATGGTGCATTGCAACAAACAGGTTCCAGCCTCTCTCTTGTATCCCTGACCTGATACCCTGCCCTGTGCACAGTGCCACTGGCCTTTTCCTTCAGCTGAGTGAGTCACTGATGTTGTGGTTTAGGGCTACACCAATCATGACTCTATTTAGAGCCTTACTTCCATGCCTAAATCATTCATGACCCCTCCCCTCCTTCCTCAGACTTACACTAGACTGCAAAATCTGACACCATGCAGAAAAGTGGACTTAGACACCATACAGACAGACCAAAACCATGTGATCCTTACATTCCATTTATCAAGTTCCTGCTGCCAGCACTTGGTTAGGCTCCCAGTAAATGAAAAGATGAAGTGAACCATGATGTATGGAACCTATCCATGGGCACAGTCATAGGGAACATCTGTGTTGGGCAGATGTCACTACAGTCACACAAGTACCAGATGAACAGTGGAATCCGGGCAAGAGCAAACACTCTGAAAGGAACTGCCCAGAAGTTGACCTGGGTGACAGCAACTCAACAGTTCTCAGAAGAGAAGAAGGAGAAAAGGGAAGAAGAGATGTATCCCATTTTATGAGGAGTTGATCTGAGAAATGGAACAGGGGAGTGCTTATCTGTGTGTGTGTGTGTGTGTATGTGTGTGTGTGTGTGTGTGTGACATTGAACATCCAACGTGGGGCCTGCAAGTGAGACATGAGGATATATTAACGTGATATATGAGGAGAAGACTTGGGCTGGCAGAATGAATGAGGATGTCACAGCATACAGGTGGGATATGAAGACATGAGAAACAATAGAGAGTAACACAAGAGGAGCCCAGGTAGAGGTGCCTAATGAGTGCTTCTATTTGGGGGGCTTTGAGCAAGAGCACTCGTGAGAGTGAGCATGTGCACAGTTAAATATCTAAACGTGACATCAGACCAACATAACAGGCTGCCTAGCAAGATGTCTAGTCACCCTGCACTGAAAATATACCTTTATAATAATCATAATGTAATCATATTAAATGTATGGTGTGGTAGGTTTCATATGAATAAAATTTGGGAAGAAGTTAATAAAATCCTGAGTCCAGTAATTACTTTTGAATGTCTATATGTTCTCTTGAAGAAAACATTCAAACAAGATATTTTTTTTAAATGATGTATGAGTGGGGCATAGTGGTGCATGGCTTCAAGCCCACCACTTGGAAGGCAGAGGCAAGCAGAGCTCAGTGAGTTCAAGGTCAGTTTGGTCTACATAGTGAGTTCCAAACCAACCCAGGCTACCAGTAATACCTACTCTCAAACAAATTAAAAGCTATACAAATTTCATAAATACTCATAAATTTGTTCCAGTAAATTTTTCTTGTCCCCTTTCCAGAAAAATCACTAAAAGTGTGGTTATAATCCAGTGCTTACGTATTGCTGTTTTGTTGTCCCAGGACCAAACTGAAAGCAGGAGGGACCGGAAGTAACAACAGCATTGCTTGAGCAATGCTTCAATTCAGAAATGAATCCTTAATTTTGTACGTAGTGTCCAGGCCTTGCGATGTACAGAAAGGACTGCAAAACAGTTTAGCTTCATTCTCTCTTCGTGCGGCATCTGGATCTACTGAGGGATACAAAGACTCGGTGTCACATTCCCCACTCATTGCGGCTGAGCCTGCACACACGCAAGTTTAATAGCAACATGAACTGTTTAAAATCGCAAATCCCCCCCCCCAATTTCTTTATGTCGCTCTTGTGAAAATCGCATTAATTCCTGGGCATTTCTAAGAGTATGAATTTCAAAGGAAAGGGAGGGCCTGAGGAGACAGTCAGTAAATTGCTTGCCATACAAGTACAAGGATCTGGGTTCAGATCGTCAGCAAGTGCAGACATAAAACCAGGCACAGCCATCTAAGATTGTCATCCCAGCTCTGAGTAGGTGGAGACACACAGAACCCTGGAGCTCACTGGTCAGTCACCCTAGCTAAGTTGAGCTCTGGCTTCAGTGAGAGACCCTGTCTCAAAATATAAAGTGGAGAGCCACTGAGGAAACACATGACACCAACCTCTGGCCTCCACATGTGACACATGTGCACACATACCCGTGTGCACACATGCTCACAACTACGCAAATATGTACACACACTACAGACAAGCACAACATCACAAATGAAAGCTTATGAAGGGAAGTTAAAAATTGGGTGGCGATGTCTTAGATAACCATCTTGAGGCAAATTGTATTCAGGTTCATTGCGTCAGAAAGAGCGCAGTGACACAATTAGCTTTTTCCCCTCTTATACGTTCTTCTGTCAACAAAACAGTCCTGTGTCTCAAAGCAATACTCATCTTGGCTTCTGCAGCAGTAGCCCACACACCTTTCTGAAATTTTGACTAAGGCATCTTTTGTTTGGAAGATGTGAAGCAGAAGCAGAGGACTGTCCCGAACAATGAGTCATTAGAGCAAGAGTTGAAGGTTATGGGCGCCATTTGCCAGGCCTGAGCTCTGCTCTGCTCACAGAAGCTCTTCAATAAATGTGCTAGAGCCTCCACAAAAGACATTGCTCCAGGCAGGGGTCTGTAATGGTGAGTCAAAACCCTCATCTGATGAGCATCCGCAGTTAAATGTAGTTAGAGAAACAAAATCTCCTCAAGGACTGGATATAAAATGGTCGGAAAAATAAAAGGAAAATCAAGCATGTTACAAAATCAAGGACGTATTTTGCCCAAGGAGTTACTAAGAGAGGCAAATCCTTAGAGACTTGGGAGAAAAAAGGAAGGAAGGAAGGAAGGAAAGAAGGAAGGAAGGAAGGAAGGAAGGAAAGAAGAGATGAAGGAAGGAAGGAAGAAAGGGAGGGAAAGAAGAGGTCCAGAGGCTGGTGTGATGACACCCACCTGCAAGCCTAGCACTCAACAGGCAGAGGTAGGAAGGTCATGGGGTCCAGGCCAGCCTGGTCCAAACAGCAGCACACTGTCTCCAAGGGGAGAAAAGCAAACAGTGAATAAACAAAGTGAAAGTACACATGCAATTCTTCAGCAATGGGAAAGAGTGGCGAGAAAAAGGAATCACAGAAGACAACGTGCGGACTACAGTTTGCTCCTGAGATGGCCCTATGCCTGCAGCTGTCCTTGGCAGCGACATCCATAGAGAAAGAACACATTTAATGGTTTAATGTATTGGTAATGAGGGATGGGTGTGTATTACAGCACACGCATGTAGGTCAGAGGACAACTGTGTGGAGCCCGTTCTTTCTTGTCACCCATTCATGGGTTCCAGGGATCAAACTCAAGACACTAAGAGTCTGTGGCAAGAACTCCCAGAATATTTTTTTATGGTTGGCAGATTCTGTCAGAGCTGGCTGGGAGGGAAATGATTGTTAATTAATATAAGGGATTTAAAATCATGAAATTTTCTTAAATTTAGAGTATGTCATAGATATACAACTTATAATTATACTTAGAACTTAGGAATTGGGCATTGAAAAAAAAGGAATTGGGCATTGAGTCCAATTAAACATATATGTGTGTGTGTGTGTGTGTAATCTCAATAATACATGCTATTTTTCAGACCCAACATTTGACTGTGTGTAACTCAAGCTGGCCTTAAACCCATGATCTTCCTGCCTCAGTTTCCCAACAGTAGGAAATTGTTTCCCTAGAAAGGAAAAAAAAATCTAACTAGAAATATCTACTGTATTTCTGCTAGCCAGTTTCCGACTGTTTTGACAAAACACCTGAATCAAATAACTTAAATACCAGGAAGGTCTCTTCTGCTTCACTGTTTCAAAGGTTTCAGACTAAGGCTGAATAGTGTCAGTTCTCGTGGTCTGAGCAAGGCAGAACATTGCCCTGGCAGGAGTGTGTGTGAGGCAGACACAGCTGCTCACCTCTTGGTGTCAGGAAGTGAAGAGAAAGAAATGTCTAAAGACAAGCTCCATCAGTAACCTACTTCCTCCAACAGAAGGAATTAGAATTAGAAGTCGCCTCCTTCTAATAGTTCCTTCAGCTACAGACTCAATAGATTCATTCGCTGATGACCTTATCTTTGGGATCAAATTCTCTTTCAATGCACTACCAACTGAGCCTGTGGAAGAGATCTCATGTTCCAACCATAGCAACAGCTAAGACTGCATCACCAAACATCATCCATGTAACTGCAGAAAATGAAATCTTGGTAGGTGCCAGGTGTTTGAGTCTAAACAGTCTACCATGGTAATTCCATTGCCCCAGACAAAAATAAATAAAAACACTCATTTTCCATTCTTTGAAAAACAAGAGATGGCGATAGAAGGACCATTTCATAAGAAAGGTCTTTCATGCTACAGGAAGCTTGAAAACAGAGAACAGTTATGCAAAACAAAAAAAATCCATTTAGTGTGTCAGTAATTCTGAGTGTTTCCCCTGCTCTTATTGCAGATAATTGAGTGAAAGCTTTTCTTCCCTACATCAGTTTCCGACTGATCCTTTAGAAATTCAGTTTTGAGATTTCATTTCAAGACCATGACTGGAGAGTTTATGGGAAATGCGTGTTTAGGGAAAGGGAACTATTTCTTTTTCTTGAGGCAAATACTCTGAACAATTAGTAAGAAACAGAAGAGACAAAACAATAAAAAAAATAAAAAATAAAAAACCCAAAGGGAAAGTTCACACTAGATTTATCACATGTGTTCCAGCTAGCCTTCTCACAAGCTTCCCAGTGACTCAGCAATGCGATTATGAGTTCATTCCTCGCCACTGGCCCAACCATTCAAAATTTTCTTGGTTCGAGATCTTAAATACTGACGCATTTCTCTTGTCCCTGTCTTTAACACCACATTTGTCCTGAAGTCCATACCCTACCTAACATCCTAATTTTTTTTCTAAAGTTATAGCTTCTTTTAAAATAATAGGTTTATCAATCCTTTCAGATTTCCATGAATGCATAAATGTTTGTTTGGTCATATTCACCACTCACTCCCACCCCTAACTCCTGCCAGCTTGAGCCTTGAATCCCCTCCTGACTTTGTATCTTCTTTTTATTTTCAAGGCGCCAAGTCTAAGTTTTGCTGCCCACATACTCACAGATGTGACCATCCTCTGGAGCATGATCTACCTGCCAGGGCCTCACCCTTAAAGACAGCTGACCAATCTGCCTCCCCGCTGCCATCCATTGTCAATAGTACAGCTTCTAAGAGTTAATTTGAAACCCCACATTGGAGGTATGATATGCACAAAACATGAACTACACAACGGCGATCTCGGTGAGTAACCAACAGGACCATAGTTTTCCAACAATGGCGATTCCAGAACTCAGCTTTGCTGTCACTTGCATGCTCACAGTCCGTCAAACACAATATGTCATCTCATGAGATTAGCAGTAGGCATTACTATGCCGGCATTGCTCACATCTGCAAATTAAGGTCAACTGGACTACAAAGTGAAAAGAGTAGACTCCAGTCTGTAACCCTCGCTCATGTCTAATGACGTAACACCTGTCTTTCCCTCTATGCTTCCTGGAATCTAGGACCAAACCCAACATTCAACATTGTTCAATAATCATGTGTTGGACTGAATAGGTCAAAGAACCACAACTATGTGCTTAGACAAGATGTCAGACTACATCACATGGAGTTTCAAAGATCTAGCTGTGCTTTATATAGTCTTAATTAATTTAACAATAACAGCAATGATAAGATACCAAACGAAATAGGTAGAAGCTTTTATAACCCAAACCACTTGTGTGGAGCAACATCTTGGCATTTATCTCAGTGGTCATATGGCTAGCTTAATGGTCATATCACTCGTAGGTCAGTTCTGTAGTCATTAGACCTGTAGTCAGACCGCCCTATGCTCACAAACAGTTCCATGGTTACACAGCCCCATTTTCACATAACTCTGTGATCACTGTAGCTTAGAAGCTGTGTATGTCAGTGGTGGAGTCAACAGCTATAACCCAGAGATTACACAGCTCCCCAGCTCTCTACCACGTGCTGAACCCTCCTGAAGCTTAGTTTTCTCCTTTGCAGAATGGAGATCAAACTGAAAGCATTTCCAAATTAGTGTGGGGGGTTAAATGAAATCAAATGCAAACCCTGCTGCACAGTGCCTGGCCCACACATCGCTCCATGCATACCACCATCACCCATCGCTTCTACAGTTCGCATGTCCACCTCTTCTCAATATTTATTCATAAAAAAAGAATGGACAGGGTTTGGATGGGTAAATACAAAGAGGAGATCATGTAAAATGAGGATGGAAATATGTAAACTGCTCAGGAACACCTAACAGTTCATGGAGCCTGTGCCAGAGGTCTTTGGTTCACGCAGTCGTTCAGCCAACAGTTAAGAAGCACTGTTTTCATTTTCTATC
>JAQHUG010000167.1:1998880-2009288 GCA_028555095.1 Dicrostonyx torquatus
AAAAAAAAAAAAAAACCCAACTGAGGAACTAAAATGAGACTTTTGCCTAAGATCACACATTGGGCATGTTCCTGCCCAGTCTGCACTAGAATTATCAGGTTCCTACAGCCTAGGCTTGTGCTAATGCCACACTTAAATACGAAGCAGCCTGAACAAGATGAACGGAACTCATCACTTGTCATCGCCCCCTCCCATGAAAGCAGAAATTCTCTGTAGCTTTGGAACCTGTCCTGGAACTGACTCTATAGATCAGGCTGGCCTCAAACTCTTAGAGATCCACCTACCTCTGCCTTCCAAGTGCTGGGATTAAAGGCGTGCGCCACCACCAGCCAGAAAGAAATTCACACTTAAAGTATGCAATAAGTAGGTATGATAATGGGAGTAGCAATAGCCACTCTCCAGGCCCTGAGACCTGGGCTCCAGCACATTTCACTAAAGGTATGAAGGCCTCTCCTCTAGCTATGAGAATGCCCCAAATTCTACAATTCATCAAACTTCTTATAAATTTTTCACAAAATTAAGCTAAAACTAAAATCTCCAGGCCCCAGTGATCTTGCAGCTCACTACAGCAAAATCAGCGTCACCACCTGAGCCAGCTTATGCTCATAGCGTGTACGCTCCTGTCCTGTGTTCTACAATATTGCTTTCAGTAGGAAACCTTGCTGGTTTCCTTACTGCTATTCAACGTTATCAGAAATCTTAGCTAGGAAATACTTACAATAAATTAAAATATTAAATTTCCAATTATGCTTCCCTTTCAGCATTAAGGAGGAAAAATCAGGATGCGGCCTCATGTATAAAGTAGATTTTAATTGCTCCATTTTTTTCCAGAACAACCTGGATATGGTTATTGATCTTCCTTAAACCAGGTTTAAGTGTTTGGAACGATGGAAATGGTTTCTCCTCTCCCGTTTCCACTTAGTGTCTTCATACCTCACATCCATTAAGAATACATGCTAACTCTAAAGGGCATTTCTGCCATCAAAAGTCAAGATGACTCAGTGTACAAAGACACTTGTCAAGCCTGAAAACCTGAGTTCAATTCCCGGTCCTCTAACCTCCACAAGCTCACTGTAGCAGGTGTGCAGCTCCAATTGTCTCCCCCTAAGAACACAAATTAAAGGAAATATAAAGGTAAATAAATGAAAAAGAGTCTGTTTTTAAATTCCAAAGTTTTGGTTGGATGCAAACGAGAATGAAATATTTATATGCCCTACAATTCCAACCAACTATTTAACCAACTTTACCCTGAAGGTGGGTAGTTGTCTGTCCTTCTCCAACATGTCCAAAGCCTTGAAGTAACTCTGAGTCTAGGGACATTTCAGCCCCCAAATCTGTTTTTGGCCAGGAGAAATGCGGAACACTCGAAAGTTCTGCAAATCCAGATCTTTAGGCTATTGCTTGTGTCTACTGCTACTGAGCAACTAGATGGTCTTGGATGGGTATTGCTGACAGGTCAGAGAAACAACATCTGAATGAGCCACTCAATCTGTTTTTCATATGTCCCCAGAGAACACAGGCCATTTCTGCCCTGAATAGGAAAGGGTTTGAGGACATGAAACCAGCAGCCTGCCCCAGAGGTGTATGATCTTTTTTCCATCTTGCCAAATTCTGCAAAAGGAAGGGCATAGGGTCGGTACCTCGAAACTCTTCTGCTGTCATGCTCACGCCCTTCTGCATGAACTGTAGCACGAATAATAAAAACCCAGAAGCAGATATTGATGTTCAAACTGAAGATCAGAAAAGCAAAGCAACCAAGCCACTAGAGAGTTCTTGCCTCTACCAAGGCTCAGACAAAGGGGTGATCCTGTATACTGCAATGCTCTCCATCGAACCTCAGAATGCAGAATAAGACCCTGAGCTCCTGTCTCCTCCTGTCTTATGTTCCTCTCTAGTGCTGGGATTAAAGGTGTGTACCAACACAGCCCCGCCTTTATGGCTAACTAGTGTGGCTGTTGGGATTAAAGGTGTGTGCCACCACTGCCTGACCCATATGGCTGACTAGTGTGGCTAGCTTTGCCCTCTGATCTTCATGCAAGCTTTATTTATTAAAACACAAATAAAGTATTACTATAATGAACTATCCTCCATCCACCTATTCCTAGAAATAATCTGTATCCTACCCAACTTCTAATAGTGTGTGCGTTGGTTTAAAAATTAGTAATGTTTGTCAAGTACATTTTGATTTATACAAATAGAACAGTATTTTGCATATTTCTTCTAAAAATCCGCTAGATTTTTTTCAAAATAAAAAGGGATTTTGAACCCTTTATAACGTCATAACCCATACAATCTCTCTTACCATTGTTTTTAAAAATAATACATTTAGGATCTCTAGTTAAAGAATGCCAGTCAGAGGGCTGGGAACCAAGAACTGGGGGAATTGAATCTTTGGAGCAATAAAGATCTCCAGAGCAATAAAAATACTCTGTATACTGGCACTGGTGGCTACGTGGCTATATTCTCTGTATTGATACTGCTGGTTAGAGAGTTGTTTGTATTCATTTCTATGTACATTTAAAATGCACACAGAGCTTTATATGTGCATGTGTATAGATTATACCCCAATGCATCATTATGTTAATATTATACTTCAATAATTTTTTACTTAAAAATTAAATGATGACGTATTCACTGTGAATTTTAAAGCAGGTTCCTAGCTAACCATCCTAGATTTAGTTCACCTTTCTCCTTCCTGTGACAACCCTAAAATGAGAGAAAAGCATGGCGACAAGACAGACGAAGACGAGAACCGAAGAAGATTTCACAAGCAGACTTCAGAACCCAGCAGAGTAGAGAAGACCGCAAACCTTGTGGCAACAGATGGAAGAAGCAAAAGCTCAAGAGGTCAATGGTGGCTTCCCTCACAAGGCCTTGGGTGGGGGAGAGACACTTAGCACTTGGAGGCAGGATGAAGTACAGAAATGAATGAAGGATTGGCTGGGAGCATCTCTGGCGAGGATTGGGACTCTAGTCCTCTTTCATGTGGCTAGCCAGGGAGTCATCCCTTTTCCATCCTTCATGCGCTGCATCCCAGACTCAGGGACAGGACACAGCAGAGAACTGGTTAAGACATCAGACTGAGTCGTTCCATTTACCTCCTGAGCTACCAACTTCAGCCCACTCCACACCCCAGCCTTCTATAGGGAAAAATATACACACACAAACTCCGCAGCTTCCAAAGGTCAGGCTTCCTTGGATGCCTGGGCTGAACCCCACTGGGTTATAAGCGGTACATGCACGCAGGCACGCGCACGCGCGCACACACACGCATAAGCAGGGGCGGCTTCCACATGTGGCACCATTTTAAACTGGGACAGTAGAGGATCACTGAGTACTCATGGAAAATCACCATCACGGCTTCTTTAAAAGAATTGAAACAAATAATCTTTTTTTAAATCTTGGGAAATTGAAATAAGGCTGTGGAAAACGTAAGGAAACTGACTTTAACTTTTTTACATTGTACAGCCGGTCCAAGGAGGACCTGGTCCTCTTCTTCTGCCTCTGGTTGCCAGAAATCAAACACAGGCCAGCAGGCTTGGTGGAAAACACCTTTGCGAAATGTGCCATCTTGCTGGCCCAGAAGGTTTATTTTTTAAAAGCGCCCTGATGCTGGGTGTGGGCACAGAGGCAGGTGGAGCTGAGGAATCTCAAGGCCAGCCTGGTCTACAGAGGGAGTCTCAGAACAGCTAGGGCTACATACAAAGAATTTGTCTGAAAGTAAATAAATTAAT
This sequence comes from Dicrostonyx torquatus, assembly GCA_028555095.1. Classification (NCBI taxonomy): domain Eukaryota; kingdom Metazoa; phylum Chordata; class Mammalia; order Rodentia; family Cricetidae; genus Dicrostonyx; species Dicrostonyx torquatus. The sequence continues at coordinate 2,002,615 of JAQHUG010000167.1, forward strand.
TAAAAATAAAAGCAAAAACAAAAACAAAACAGTAACAAAGGCAGAATTCTGTTTAGTGGTGGTAAAGGGGTGAAACATTGCACCCATAAAACAAAGCTATGAAAGGGAAATAGAGGGCAGGGTTTTCCTTATTGAAAACTGTGGTAGAAGAGATTTTTCTATATTTAAAATATGTTAATATTTAATATAAGCATTGGAGTAAAGAAAATTAGAAGTGCTCAAGAACTATGTAGAAAAACTACATAGCCACGCATGGTGGTGCACTTGGGAGGCAGACAGGTAGAACTCTCTGAGTTCGAGGCCCGTCTGCTCTTCATAACAAGTTCCAGGCCAGACACAGTTGACCCTATCTCAGAAAAAAAAATTAAATTAAAAAAATAAAAATAAAATGAAATCTTCACATAAAGAAAGGAAAACACATGAAAACTGAGAAGAAAATCAACCAGGAAGAAAGCTCTGAAAAAGGAAACTAAAGTGAGGAAGAAATGGGAGAAAGGGCACAAACCTTGGGGTGGAAAAAGCCATGTACAAACGAGACGAGAGAGGAAGGAACTCTCACAGTGCTGGTTACCCTGAAATCTTAAGGCCCTGGAGGCAGACATAAAGTACAGAAACCTCTAGAAATAGATTACAGGTCACAGAGCAGGGAAGCACACAAAAAGGATTAGACCTCTCAGCAGCAACATTGATTTTTCAGTCAGTGGAGCACAGTCTTGACATTTGTGAGAAAATTCATAATGTAAGAATTTTATATCAAGTCAAGTGTGGCTGCACAGGTCTGAAATCCCAGCAGTCTGGAAGTGAAAATGGGAAGATCAGGAGTTCAAGGTCACCCTCTGTGTGACAACTTCAAGGCCAGCTTGAACTAGTGAGAACCTACCTGGAAACACACACACACACATACACACACACACACACACACACGCACACACACACATACACACACGCATATACACACACATATACACACGCATACACACACACATACACACACATACACACGCATATACACACGCATACACACACACATACACATACACACACACACACACACACAATCATATCAATCTGCATTATCGCTCAGAGCAGAAGGAAAATAGACAAGTTTTGTACACGCAAAACCTCAAAACATTCACCTCTTGGACACCTTTTCCCGAGAGTTACTAAAAGAGGTGCCTCAACAAGAAAAAAAAAAAGACTATTGGCAAAAATGAGAGTCAAATGTTTAGGAGAGAAAACACAAACCCTGAGGAGTGACAGAGAGAATTCTTTACACACACCCAACCAGCACACACAGGCGACTGGAGCTAACCTGGGATGAGCACACTCTGAATACGAATTCTCCAGAAGGAAAAAAAAAAAACCTAGAGTAGGGTCCAAGTTTATCTTATCTTCTTAAGCACTTATGATACGTACCACTGGGGATTTGAGCTATCTGTTACTATGTTCAGAAAATTGTTCTTGCGATAGGTAAGTAGGAAATTAATGAAAAAACTGAAGCCGTTGTTAACCACAAATAAAGCAAAACTGCCATATGAAAAAAAAATCTATAGTACTTCACTGGGCAGTGTACTGTTTGTGCCCTTGTGACAGTGTCACTTTGTCTTTAGACTTGGCACCGAATTGTTATGTAATTGTATTGGAAGCCTGAGAGATTAAAAGGAGAAGAAATAGTAATCTGATATATAATACCAAACACTAACACTATATGCAGGCTGTGCAGATTTCATAGAAACATCATAGGAGACAGCTAGGATTTCACATCAGCTTCCTTTAAGGGGTGGGACAAGGCAGGAAGAATTTGGATAAAGAACTATGCATTTTACATAAGCCTGTAGATTACTTTATGTTCAAACTGCATGTGTGTTTTCATGCGTGAGTGCGGCCGTGTGTATGCATGTGTACGGGTGTCTTTGAAGGATCCCTTGAGCTGGAGTTAAAGGCATTTGGGGGCCACACACTATGTGTGCTCTCAAGAGCACCAAGTGCTCTTAGCCAACGGAGCACGTCTCCAGTCTCAGTCTGCTAGTTCTAAATACTGCTTTTCCTACATCCAAATGGTAAAGAATATTATTACAATATTGGACTCTTCACAACTCTACCTGAGCAGAAGAGGACATAAAAAATGAGTAGTATATCATTGTTTGATAAACTGAGTTAAGAGCATATCATTTGAGAAACATATAGGAAAAGGGTAAGACTCAGGGGCTGACCACAGTTAAGAGTTCTTGCTTCTACTGTAGAAAACTGGAATTGGGTTCTGAGCACCCAGATGGACACATTCCAGCTCCAGAGAATTCAATACCTGCTCTGTGGGTGTCTGTGATCTCACACACACACACACACACACACACACACACAGCTTTTTTAAAAAGAGAGAGAAATAGAGGCCAAAAAAAATGGCTCAGAAGGTAAGAATACTTGCTGCTCTTCCAGGGGACCTGAGTTTTATTCCAAGCACCCACACGGCAACTCACAACGACCTGTAACTCCAGCCCCAAGGGATCTAACAATTTCTTCTCTCTTCTCAGGCACCAAGCATGAATGTAGTGCATAGATATACAGGCAGGAAAAACACACACATATTATGGAAACTTTTTAATCTAAGGAGATTGAAATAAAAGTAGTTAACTCAAGGGGAAATTTTATTAGCAAATGCTGTGTTGTAAATCTTCTGGATTACATATGATTAAATCTAAAGTTTGTTCTCCATGTCCTAGCCATCAGTGTTAAAAAGAAAACAAGAATTACCATTGAAAGTTTCACTATGTCCACAAAATAAGATCAAATTACATTTAAAAAAACAAAACAAAACAAAAAAAAGACTGGCTTTATTAGGCCAGGTGTGGTGGCTCACTCCTACAATCCCAGCACTGAAGAGGCAGAGGCAGACAGATCTCTGTGAGTTCAAGACCACCCTGGTCTACTAGTGAGTTCCAGGGCTTCTCAGTATGATCCTGTCTCAAAAAGAAGAGAAGGGAAGAAGAAAGGAAGGGAGGAAGGAAGCAAGAGAGGGAAAGAGGGAAAAGGAAATTATGTCAGGTAATGATAATATTCTTAACAGTTACAAATAGGTGTGAGGCCCGAAAAATGTGAGTCTGTTTCCGTGTTGACCGAAAGTCAGAGAGTTGGAACTTTCCTCTAGTTCCTTCAAGGCTATTGTGCTTCCACCTCCAGACAAAGGTCCCACCTAGGTGTCAATCAGCGAGTTCTGCTCTCTCAAGGTTATTGTCAACAGGTGCAGCTACTAGCCAGACGCGTACTCCAGGAATAAAGAAGTAGAGCTGTTCCTACCTCAAACAAAAGTCTAAGGTTCAAAATAATTCCCTTTATGGAGATAACTTGGGATTCCACCCAGGGAGTGGTTTGCCTACATAATGTTTTGGTCTAGGGTGTGAATGGGATTTGTTTTGTTCTAGCAACAGAATGTTTAACTACTACGAATGTAATTCATGACCTTCAATTGGTATGTTCATTTCCTTGTATCGCCTTAATGTGGTTTTTTGTCTTACTCCTACCTTTTGGGGTCAGGGGTATTTTAGGCAGTTGGAAATTAAAGGCGGGCAAATTTTCAGTACTCACTGGAATTCCCTCCCGATACTATCCTATATATTTCTCTGTTTTATTATTTTTATTTGTGTCTTCTTATTCTTTACTATATTTCTAAATCCCCACACCTTTACCCTGGTGAGAGGTAATTTTTGTCGAGGCTGGTCCCTGAAAATGTGGTATGGTCAGCCAACAAACATGAGCATAAGGAGAGCATTTAAAACATAGTCTGTGTTCCTATGGTCGTGTGTATACATACACACAGGAGCACATGCACACAGACTGGTGTGACAACTGTCACAAGTTTGAAACAACTTTCTGTAGATGGAAATTTCTGTCCTGCCCAGTCCCACAGCTGTTCAGTCCCAAAGAAACACACAGAGCCTTACATTAATTATAAGTTGTTTGGCCTATTAGCTCAGGTTTATTATTAACTAGTTCTTACAACTTAGATTAATTCATAATTATTGTCTATATTTAACTACATGGCTTGGTACCTTTCCTCAGTGAGACAGTCTCATCTTGTTTCCTCTGCATCTGGCTGGTGACCAACTCTCTGCCTTTCCTCTTCCCAAAATTCTTTCAGTATGGTCACCCCACCTATACTTCCTGTCCGGCTACTGGCCAATCAGTGTTTTATTAAACCAATACAAGTGACAAATCTTTTCAGTGTACAAGAGCATTATCCCACAGCAACTTTCAGACACTCTTGCCAAAAGAAACTAGTCACAAAATGCAACATATTACTAGATTTATGCCATTTGTTGTATAGGATTATTTGCTATATCCAATAACACTGGTGGTTTTTTTTTTAAGTTAAACTTTTATTCATTTTTGGGAAGAGGAGTGCATGACCCACATGTGGAGGTCAGAGGACAACTTATAGACATCTGTTCTCTCCTTTTACTATGTGGGCTCCAGGGATGGAACTCAAATCAACAGGTGTGGCGGCAAGTGCTTTGCCCTGTAAGTCAATCTCCTCACTGGTTAGGAGGATTGTTTCTGCTACAGAATTATGACTTGAGTCCTTCCTGACTCCCAGTAGCAAGCACACTGATGGATGACCTTGGATGCAGGAAGTTGACATCATTCCAGTTCTACCCACTCAGTTCTGCTCAAAGAAGAAGGGTACTGAAGTCAATGGCATTTTGTTTGCCCTCAGTACCAAGGAGTCATGCTGTGTGAGTGGTGTGGTCTGTGGGATCTGGGGCCCGCTGCATTCACTAAGGGTCGGCATGGTATCTCAGGAACTCTTCAGCCCTCTGTGTGGATAATGGACATTTTGAGACACAGAACAGTAAAGGCAGAGCCTAAAATTACCATCCTTTGAGCTTCCTAAAGATCTCCTCTATGATTTAGAGTATTGAGACCCTTGTGAAATGCAGATTAGCATATCCATGACAGAGAATAGTATACAGCTGCCTCAAAAAGGAAACAAAAAGTCTGACCATTATACCAAAGAAGTGCAATGATGTGTGTGCATAAAATAGTCATTATTTGTATGTTAACTAAAAATATTTAATGAGGAGAGTAGAAAGAACTCCCATATGATCCAATACTGGGTATATATTGCAAAGAAATTAAATCCATATATTAAAAAGATGCCTGAACTCCCATGTTTACTGTAACACTATCAGTCAAGGCCAATATATAGAGAATTAACAAAGGAGCCTATAAGTGGATGAATGCATAAAGAAATTCTGGTATACATATACAATGGAATATTACTCAGCAATATAAAAAATAAAATCCTGTCATTTGGATGGAACACTATGTTTAGTGGAAGAAGCAAGGAACAGAAAATACCATGTATTCTCTTTCATATGCAGAAGCTTATGGAATTGATTTCCTGGAACTGGAAAATATAACAATGGTCCCTAGAGGCTAAGATGAGAAAGGAGGAAAGAGGATACAGGGACATTGTCTGCAAGTGTGTAGAAAACACAGTCCCAATGTTCTGTGTATTGCAATGAGAATACATAAAACCTATTACATATTCTATAAGGAACTAAGAAAGAGAAGGTTTTCAATGGCGCACACGGGAACATGCTTTAAAATGGAAATGCTGACTAAGCTGACCTGATCATCATATGCACACGGATGCTGCATTTACCATCACAGTGTATGCCAGGAACATGAACACCTACTGTCTGTGAGTCAAAACAAATACATTTTACACACAAAATAAAATGCCTTACGTGGACTGAGGGCTGCCGAATCTGACTGGGAACTGGTGTCCAGGTTTCCGGTTCGGAAGGACCCTCAAGCACAACTTCAGCTTCTTGTCTTCACAAATTGTTGCTACCAACAAACTGAACAAAAAGGGTTTTTTTTAATTTACTTTCAAATTGCTGTGGCACAGGACGCAAAGATCAAGGGGGGAAGGATCTCTTTTGCCTCATAGTTTGATGATGTGATCCATCATGCTGGGGAAGGCAGGGCAGCAGGGACAGGAGGTGGCAGGGCACATTGTGGTTATGAAGCAGGGACATGAACACTGATGCTCAACTCCTTTCAATCAGTGCAAAAGCCCAGCCCATGAATGATGTCACCCATGTCCTGAGTGGGTCTCTAACCCATGATACCAGGGGTCTTCCCTGCTCAGTTCAATCTTTCTAGAAACACCCTCATAGACACACCCAGAGATGTGTTTCCATGGTGATTCTAAACCCAGTCACATTGACAGTCAAGGTGAACCATGACACTTTGATGGGAAATTACTCTCCTAATTCAAGAGGGGAGGGAGAACCCTTCAGAGTTCTACTACAGTGAGAAAATAATCTTTTCTTTAGTAGTCTAGGACTGACTGAAGAAGCCTATTGATCTACTGATTGCCAGACAAAATTCTGTCATTCTTATTTCAAATCTTATGCTAAAACTTCTTCCAAAGGTTCCTTCATGCTCCAACACTCACTCATTTAAAAAAAGAAAAAGAAAAAGCCCTCAGGTTAAATACAGTTGCCTGGCACCCTATGAGGAGTGCAGGTTACGTGCTCCTCAACCAAACCAGCATCAGAATGCAAATGGCTCCTCACAAAATGGTGGTGATTGGAAGATGTGGCTCTAGGGCCTCTGGGGGAACCATCTCACTTCACCCAAGGAAAATGGATGGGCCATACCTGTAC
>JAQHUG010000167.1:2010768-2039677 GCA_028555095.1 Dicrostonyx torquatus
GAGGGCCTTGGGCTTCCCATAGGACAGGGTATCCTGTACCATCTTAAGGAAGCAGGGGGAGGGTGGTGGGGTAGTGGGGGAGCGGGAGGGCCGGGAACAAGGGGAGTAAATGTAAATTTTTCTTTTAACAATTAAAAAAAATGGCTGCTGGCTGAGGGGACAATGCTGGACAGAAGATGCTATGAGTGCAGATGCCTTTGCTCACCTACAGGACTTCCGGGTGGACCCAGCCATTTCTGGTTCTTATAGAGAGTGTGGATTTGACTCACGTTCTCATGGCCTTCTGTCCTGTTAACAAGCACTTACAAGCCCTCGTGCTCCTTTCCTAATGCTCAGAAGAATTCTGGGTGGAAAACAATAGCTTTCCACACTGAAGCTCATCTCCTCACAGTCCTCTCCAGACCCTCTGAAGCTATGAGATTATCAACAGCACAGGATGGGTCACGGCCCAGGATGGGTCACAGCCCAGGACAATACACTGCACTGGGTCATATGGCCCAAATGTACCCTCAAGGAACCCTAAAAGGGAGACCAACACAGAGATCACAGGTAGGTGTACTGGCACACACCTGTAATGCCAGCACTCAAGGGAGGCCAAGGAAGGAGGATCATGGATTAAAGCCCTGGGCTACACAAAATGAGACAGAGTCAAAGAGCTAAGGTGTAGCCAGTCGGTAGAGTGTTTGACTAACATTCGACAGGCCCTGGGTTCAACCCTCAGCACAATAAAATATAAGAAACAAGATAAATCAAGAAACAAACACAAATCATAGATAGAACACTACACAAGACACACACGGCACTCAGGATACATGACAAGGATATGGACAGCCATTCGCACCGTGGCCATGATGACCAGTCTTGGTGGTCGTGTCCTAAAGGGCCAAAAGGCCTTCATTCATATGTTTCACAGTAGAGGTTTAGAGTCTTTTCTGGATTAGAATCCCTGTAGGCAAAAAAGACCAAGTCACATAGAGAAGAAAGAAAGCCAGAATCTCAAAAGGAAGCAAAGATTCTCGTGGCATTTATGCGTTCGGGCTATCGTAACAAATTATCACAAGGTAGATGGCTGAAAACAACAAACATATTCTCCCACTGTTCTGGAATATCAAAAGTCCAAAATATGAAGGTGTTAATAGGCTCTCTCCTCTCTCTCTCTATCTCTCTCTCTGTCTCTCTGTCTCTCTGTCTGTCTGTCTCTCTCTCTGTGTGTGTGCGTGTGTGTGTGTGTGTGTGTGTGTGTGTGTGTGTGTGTGTGTGCACGCGCACCTCTGGTAGCTATCTTTAATTTCCTGTGCTCCTTGAAGCAATAACCCTAGAATCTCTGCCTAAGTCTCCACAAGGCATTCCTTCCTGTGTGTCTCCACAATTTCTCCTCTCCGTGTTTTCACCTGGCCTTGGCCTTCTTATAAGAACCCCACCCATTGGGTGGCCATCCTGTTCCAGTGTGACCCTTTCTTCACTAATGATATTAGCAGAGGCCTATTTTCAAATATCACGCTCAGAGTTTCCTGATGGGCAGGAATTGTGGGTCTGGGGGCAGTCTTTATGCCATTTAAACCAGTACAAATGTATTAGATAAATTCAACAAATGCCATACGGGGACATGTGGGAGTGATACGAGCACCTGCGTTGAGGCCTAATTCAAATTAGAGTCCAGAGAGTCACCTTCAGAACCCAAGAAGATGAGGAGCCGGTGAGTGCTTAAGGACATCACTTGGAAGAGAACAGCTTCACCTTGTCTTCCCAGAGGCATGCATCAGTGACTCCTAAGCTCTTCCTAATCTAGTTTCTCCTTTGCAGGCCGTGTCCCTAGACTACCCCTCTTCAAACCCTTCCTCAAAGTCCCTCCAGATCAATTACTGCTCTCTTTTTGCTCTTCCTGCCCAATTTACAGCTTTATTGACCATAACCTCACCCTTCCCATTACATCCTGGAAAGTGGATCCCAACTCTAGAGACAGAAAAACTATAGCCCAGAATTAAGTGACTCAACCAAGAAGGTGCAGAGCCTGCTCAGCCTGTTCCCATCACACGATGGGGCATAAACTTCCATCTCTCATAGATAGCCTCGTGAGGGTCCTCCACTTCTGCCTCCTCCGGTCTCCGGCAAACTCGATGAAGATGGGGATTCTGTTTACTACGGTGGCATAAAAGCTACTAGAGCACGGAGGGACATTCTGTCACAGTGAATGCTTCCAAAAGTCCTTGAGCTCACTCATAACTCAGCCTCTTCAATATGCCTTCCCCCAGCCTTTCTTCCGTCCCAGGAGAAAACCAAACCAGCTGGGAGTGTTTGCACCAATAAAAATCCATCTCATAGCCAGCATCCTTCCAGTCCCTAAGGATTCCTCCTAAGGGCTTTCCACTGCACCCCTCCCAGGACAGGCAATGTGCTAAACCAGCTGTTTAACAGGAGAGGTTCCCTGTCCCCAGAGACCTGGGACAAGCTGCTGAGATGTGTATTGTGTCCCCATTAGCCGAGCAGTCAGTTGTGGGTGCACTTCCTCATATTTCCCATAATCCACTGTTCATTAGCTGCCGGTCTGCCAGAGTCTCCAAGCACCCGCTTTCAGAAATAGAGGAGGAAAGGGCTTCTCTTAAGTCTGCCTTCCCAAGGACTATGTGTCACAGAAGCTTGCCCCGCTCCATTATCAGGGAGACCTAGCTCGCTGTCTCCTGAGATTCCCATGCCGAGTCAGCTGAGAGGGGTGAGTGAGTGGGAGCATGGACAGCTGGAATAAAGTTGCTGACTCCAAGTCCCAGTGTGCAAGGGAGCATGAGAAAGAAGTCATGGTGCAGCTGACAAGAACTAGAACGAGAAAGCATTTGAATCCTACATTTGCCACTTAGTCAATACCTATTCTTGGACAACTTCCAGAACTTCTTCCTCCTAAGAGGTTATAAACAAACAAAAAACTCCAAACTATCCAAGGACAGAATGCAAAACACTGATAAAGCCCTCAGCATAGAGTCTGGCTCATGGTAAATTGAAACTAATGTTTTCTATGAGTTGATTTATGTCCCCAAGACAGTATAGAGGCTGGGCTGGTGGACAATGCTCTCCTGATCACAGGTGTCCTCACTCGTAGAGAATCCCATCTCCCAGGCTCTGGGTTCTTCCAGGTATAATTATACCCACACAGACTAGTGTTGGGTCAGGGCCTGCACCATTCAGCAAGGTAACTACCAGCTATATGTTGCTACCAAGCTGGTCCATGCTGAGACATAGAGTATAAAATCCACTTTAGGTTTAGTGTAAATAAAAGAGCAAAATATCCTGTCTCTTTTATATTACTTCCATGTTAAAGTGATAATATAGCTAGGTCATGGCCATGTGTTCTGAATCCATGGGTTTCACCAACTGTAGAAGAGTTCTGGCATAATCATCTCTATCTGACTGCATAGACATCACATGACAATGAGACCTGTTTCCCTTCTGTGTAGTACGAGGAGGCGAGGGCTGCACTCCCGCCTAGGAGTGGGCCATGTTCCCGGTGCCCGGCTCCCAGCTGCAGGCCTGCTTTTGGTCCTGACTAACTTATACCCTAAATAATTACACACAAACTGTATTCATTTAAACTCTGCCTGCCCCATTAGTTGTAGCCTCTTATTGGCTAACTCTTACATATTATTTTAACCCATTTCTAATAGTCTGTAAGTCACCATGAGGTAGTGGTCTTACTGGGAAGATTCTAACCTACTCCCACCTCGGGCTGGAGAAACATGGCATCTCCCACACTTCCTTTCTTTCCAGAACTCTGTTCTATCTACTCTGCCCACCTAAGGGTTGCCCTATCAAAAGGCAAAGGCAGTTTCTTTATTCAACCAATGAAAGCAACCCAAATACAGAAGGACCCTCCTACACCACTTCTGCCTTCTAGTCTAAAGCCATAGCTTTTGTTCTTTCCAGATGGAGTATTGAAGATTCCAAAATCTGGCAGAGAGCAGCCATCAATAAACACATCTGCTGAAACCTTGGTCTTGGGCTTCTAGTTCCCAGATCCATGAGAAGTCAATTTTTGTTTTTATGAAGTTACTCAGTCTTGAGTATTTTGTTGTAGCAACACAAACACTGGACACAACTCACATAAGTCAGGAGAAGGATATGGTCAGGAAACCAAGACATTCTCACACAGATCCCATGAACACAGATGACAGTGACAGCAACAGTTGGCATGGTCACTTCCTGCTGTGGAAGAACCTTAACAAAGGGGCCAGGCCTGTTGAAGGCTGGCTCCGTGACTGGGTGCCACTGAGCCTGGAAGCTTGAAGACCTACATTTAACTGGCCTGAGTCCTTAAGAACTGCAGTATCATCGTGTGTGGGCCTGAAGGTCAACCTGGTAACAGGTGAGCACCCAGAGACATCTCATGTTCCTGTCTCACACGCTCTTGACAGAGATCAAGAATCCATATTCTCTCCCAAAGGAATTCTCATGCAGCTCAAGCTCTGGGCTGGATGAGGAAACCGGAGGAGTCAGCTGGAAGATCAGAGAGATACCAGAAGAACACTTTCAAAATACTGAGTCCATCTTCAGGTTGAACCAGCCTCAGCCAGTTTCTAACATGGACTCAGAACTAAGTCCTCAGAGAATTTTATCCCCAATGCCTTTTAAAAATATGACAATAGCTAGAAGCATCTGTGGGCTCACCATGTCCAAGAGATTCCTGGAAGTCCCCTTCAATCTCTTAGTCCAAAGAGCCTCTTAAGTAGGAGTAAGTGAAATCTGGGATAGACAACAAAACCTATTATACAAAGGTGAACATTCTCTAAGACTATGCATCCTGTCCTTCAACAAGTTTGTGTGAGAAAGCTTTTATGAGATAATTTCTCTGGTTTTAAGCTGAAAATGTGACATCTGGTCTTACCTCCATGAAATACATTTCAATGCACTTGAGTGTGCTGCCACCACTCCATTTTAGGTGATGCTGGAGATTAAACCCAGGCCTCTGATTGCCTAGGCCTCTAACCACTAATCACTGATCTACAGCCCCAGCAACAAACAAATGAACCTAAATTCAGGAGGTACATGCAAAATACAAGAGATTGAAAAGGCAAGATTCTGAGAACTTGGACTTAAGCCATACCCTGCGCTTATACTGCTTTCAGGCTTTGGCATGAAAATCAGGATTTGCAGCTCATACTTGTGCCTCTACACATATGGTCTTTCTGAACACATGCATTCTGTTCCTAGCTGTGTGAAAACCCCTAACAGGCTCCATTGAGACAGCACAACCCCTGAGTATAAATTATTTTACTGTTTTATTTGGGATGTTTTGGTTTTGGTTTTAGATAAGATCTCAAGTAGCTCTGGCACCTTTGAATTTACTGTGTAGTAGAACATGACCTTCTACTCTTGATTCTCCTGCCTTCTCCGCCCTTCTCTCACCAGGGGTTGTGATTGATTGACCATGTTGCAGAATAATGTGTATTTTGAAGGCTTAGATGACCACCACAAATTCATACACTTTAGTTGATTCAAGACCGTATGAAGTTACCTTATAAAACCTTGTAAGCCCCTCTCTTGAGAACTAAATGCTTCCTGAAACTTTTCATGGTCTCTGAGTCTCAGGTCCAGCACTTATTCCTGGTCATCCAGCACTGGTCAGGGGGGTTTACTGTGCCCTAAGTACTTTCCTCACTGTGGCCAACCCCTGATAAGGCAGAAAGGAAAGATGTTTTGGGGTTTTAGTTTTTTTGATTCTATCTCACAGTTTAAGGCTACAGTCTATCATGTCAGGGAAGGCCACATGACATCTGTAGTCAAGAAGGAGACTGCTAACAGAAAATGGGGCCAAGTTACATGAGTACCTCAAGGCCTGCCCCAGTGACCCACTTTCTCCAGCACAGCTCCTCATCCTAATAATTCCACAGGGTTCCAAACAGCACCTCCAGTTGGGGACCAAGTATTCACATGAGTCTAGAGGATGGCATTTCACATCCCAACCACAGCATGCTACTGTTCTCTTTTTGACTTTGTAAAGACGTGGGACAGGACAGTACAAAGAATTCTATGATGTGGGGAGAAATTATCATTGTGAGTCATATTATATTATCTACACAGTGGGAGTGATAACACCTCTCTAATAGGGTTATTGCGAACATAAATTAACAACCACAGAGTCAAAGGCCTGGCACAGTACCACACCAGCCAGGAAAACATGGGCCCCAGTTGCAAAGTTTCATGTCACTTTAAATGGACTAAACAGTAAAGCATGACATCTTGCTTGCAAGAGGGAGGCATGAATGGAAGTATATTTACTACCAAGAGTCAATAATAAACAGTGTCTAGGGCTCGGTAGAGGAGATTTCTAAGAAATTTCATTGTGGTAGAAACTTTTGTTATTACGGTTTTGTTGGTTTTCCATTTTGTGGTAAAATGTCAGTAGACTTTATTATCTCTCTTTTTTTCTTTTCAATCATCAATCGTTTATTTCTGGGACCAAGCTTAGTGGTTATCAATGTCATCATCACTTTAAAGCGACTTAGGTGGAGTTGCAGACATGGCTCAGTGGATAAAGTGTTTAATGTGTGAAAGTTCAGACAAGATTCACATACCCAGCATCCACATCAATATGACCGGATGCTTATAATTGGTATCATCAAATTTCTTATTTTATTTATTATAATCTTTTGAGATAGACCTTCATGCAGCCCAGGCTTGTCTCAAGCTTAGTCTATACCTGAGAATGAGGGTGAACTTCTGATTCTCCTGCCTTCACTTTATAAATCCTGGGATTAAAGGTATGCACCACCATGTCCCAGTTAGTACAGTGCTGTGATGTGGGATTCCCCCCTCTGTATGCTGTGTTTACCATTGATTATTAAAGAAGCTTCTTTGGATCTATAGCAGGGCAGAGTAGAGCTAGGCAGGGAAAACTAAACAGAATGCTGGGAGAAAGAAGGCGGAGTCAGGAGATGCCATGTAGCCATCAGAGGGGAAAGATGCAAACCACTAGCTGGAACCTTGCCAGTAGGCCATGAGCCTCGTGGTAAAATATAAAATAGTGGAAATGGGTTAATTCTAGATAAGAGCTAGCTAACAGTACACTTAAGCTATTGGTCAAGCAGTATTGCAAAGAATATAGTTTCTATGTGATTATTTCAGGGGCCTGGGCAGCCAGGAAATGAACAAGGAGCACCCCTACAACAGTGCAGGGAATCAAACCTGGGGCTTCATGCATTTGAGATAAACACTCTACAACTACATCCCCAGTTCCCATTTTCCTTCCTAATGTTCCAAAACTCAGTATGTGTTGTAATTTAAGGGAGAGCCCGCTCAGTGGCTGGCCGCCTGCACCCGAAATAACCACGTGAGGACGGTATTCATTTAAACTCTGCCTGGCTTATTATCACTAGCTTTTTCCCGGCTAGCCCTCACCTCATAAACTAACCCATTATAAAAGTCTGTAAGTCACCACGTGGTGACATACCGGAAAGGTCTGACCTGCATCCATCTGCGATGGTGGCTCGTGGCGTCTGGCCCACTTCCTTTCTTCTCCTCCCAGAACTTCCGTTCTGTCTACTCCGCCCACCTAAGGGCTGACCTGTCTATAAGCCAGGCAGCTCTTTATTCAACCAATAAGAGTAATACAAAATACAGGAGAACACTCCCACATCAAGTATGAGAAATGAGTTCTGGCTTGGACCTGTCTCGAAGACTTTGTCTACAGGTTAGGAAAGCACACATGGGCATAGTGCATTATCCTTTTCTATTCAGGATCAAGATGCCAGGATGCTTTGCAGTGAAAAGGCTACATGGTGTGTACGCCTGCTATCCTCCCCCTCGGCCCCGTGCTCTCCTCCCCGGCTGCCTTAGCTCCACAGCTGTCCACAGAGCATGCTTACACTTACTTACTCTGGAATGTTCTTTTATAAGCCTCTGTTAAAATATCTCTGAGCCCTACCCTGTCCATCAGATATAGAACTACAGTCCCTGTCACTCCAACTTCTGTGTGCCTTAGCAGATGTTTCTATCCATACAGAGCCCATAAGAGGAAGACTTTGCCCAGTTTTCTTACTGCTGTGTCCCTGACACTCAGGGCAGTTTCTAGACCACTCTAGGTACTTAAGATGTAAGTATTAAAAGAGTTGCAGAACATCATCACCACCCCCACCATGAATATTATAGTACTAAAATGTTTCTGAAAGCAGTCAGAGCATGCCCACACCTCTAAAGCAGACCCCAAGCTTGAACCTGTCTGGCTCGCCTAGGCAACACTGCTCAGGCCTTGCCCTGATCGCATTGTCCCATAAACTTCTGCATTATCCACTTTTCATGTAGGAATTAGTAAAGTGCTATATCTTGAGGTTATATACACATATATAGTAAGAAGTAGGGGCACCTTTACCATGGGGAATATTGACACTATGATATTAACAATATGGTGCTTGCTGAGAACTCAAAATGCATCAATCAAGCTCTAATTTATCTACCCAGCAGTCTGTCATTGTTATTATTGCTATGATGTAAATGTGTTGGATGGTAGAGTTTCTCCTAGTGAAACTAATGAAAAGACAAGCACCATGGCTTAGCAGTGCTCTGAATGAGGGCTATGCCTGTCACATCCTCTGCCACCTTAGAAGTCCCGCATCCTCACCAAGGATGCTAATGTCATTCTTCTTTCTCTCACATTTTCATACCCTATCACTAACTCCCCATTCATGCTTCAAGGTGAAGCATTTGTCTTCAGTTGTATGAGAATCCTTATTGGGAACCCATCATGCTGGTTCTGATGTATGTTAGACAAGAGGAGGTGAGCAGAGGAGGTGTGCATGGTATTCCATTATATATGCTACAGAGAAAAAAAACATGCTTATGCAATTCTTGAATGGAAGGTATCCCTGTGTTGGGATCATAATCAGAGATTCTTAATATAGCTCTCTCACCTGTCTCTCTCTCTTTCTCTGTGTGTGTTATATGTTTATGGTGTATGCTCCTGTGTACACATGCAGAGGACAACAGTACACTCATCTGTGTCTCCCTGCTTCACTCCTTAGCTTACAGTTTTTGGTTAGACTGACAAACAATAAGCCCCAGCAATCCTCTTCCCATGCCCCACAGTGCTGAGGTTACGGACTGGACGTATGTTGGAGCCACAGCCTGTTTGTTCTCTGAGTTCTGGTCTGACTGCTGGTCCTTACTCTTATGCAGCAAGATTTCTCAACCGCTGAGCCATCTCTGCAGTTCCTGAACCCTAACCTCTGAGGGGAAAGAAGTGTCTCTAGTAAAATGAGAAAATGAAGGAGACACATTGCAAGTCTTCCTTCTCTTTTCTTCATAAACAGAAGGCAGGACCCTGAACCTGAGCACATCCTCCATTCAGATGGCTGCTCCGGATTCTGTGAAGAGCTCTTTATTGAGCATCCTTCACAGAACTCGTGTTCTGGGATGTCTTCATTCAGTCCTCCTTAGCCAGACAGAGAACTTCCAAGAAGGCTGTGATGACTTCGTGATGTGTGTGACAAGAATTCTCAAAGATTCTATCTTATTCAAATTGAGATTGTGAAATTAAATGAACAACTTACTGAAGCAGAATTTCTCTTTGAACCATTAGTCCTTATTGATAGTTTGACATTTTACAAATAAAATTAACATCCATCCAGGTGACTACAGAGCTGTTGTCATCACAGGCATGTCCCTTCTTCTTTAAGACTGCAAATTTGGGGGCTTGTTAACACACATATTTAAAGATCATTCTATTTGAAAAGATCGCCACAAAGCAACTCTTGTAAAGGTCTATATGATATGGTCATTTGCAATGACCGTGGGAAGATAGTAACTCTGTCAACAAGGCTATGTGATTAAGTATCTCACAAATCAAAGATCTAGCCTGGCATGGTAAAGTACACCTATAATTTCATCACCAGGACAGTGGAGAGATGGATTGGGCATGGCACTAAAGTAGAGTCTTTCTCAAAAACTCAGAGAGATGGATGCTCAGTCCTAAATGGGCTATCTCTACTGAACCCTTTGCTCCCAAGGTTCAAGGACAGTCACTGTGGAAAAGGGCGTGGATAACGTGTAGATCCAGAGCTGATGGATGACTGCAAGGGAACAGTGTTTTCTGGACACACCACAGCAGCTGCACATAGAAACTCACGGCAGTTGTGGTAACACGGATAAGACCAGTACATGCTCGGGACAGACAAAAATCCCAGCCTGAAGAGGACAGGCATGAGTTGTGTCTCACCCCTAGGTAGGGAGCATATGGAAGCTGACAGCTGCTGAGAAGGAGAGAGCTGGTTTTCTTTAATGTGATCCTTGGTAGACTCAATGTACTTTAGAGCAGTGGTTCTTAACATGTGAGTCGCAACCCCCACAGGGGTCACATATTGAATATTCTACATTAATATGTTTACATTACAATTCATAACAGCAGCAAAATTGCAGTTATGAAATAGCAGTGGAAAAATTTTATGGTTGGGGCTCACCACAACATTAGGGACTGTATTAAAGGGTCACAGCCTCAGGAAGATTGAGAGCCACTAGTTTAAAGGAAAGCCACACATCCAAGAGTATATTGGCAGTGCAGATTGTTCTTGATGTGTTCAAGAAAGTGGGGTCAAGCCTGACGGTGGTGGCACACACCTTTAATCCCAGCGCTTGGGAGGCAGAGGCAGGTGGATCTCTGTGAGTTCGAGACCAGCCTGGTCTACAACAGCTAGTACCAGGACAGGCACCACAACGCTACACAGAGAAACTATGTCTCAAAAAAAAGAAAAGAAAAGAATAGAAAAAAGAAAGGAAGGAAGGAAAGAAGAAAGAAAGAAAGAAAGAAAGAGAGAGAGAGAGAGAGACAAAATTGGGTGGGTTGGGAATAGGGGGTGCATTTAGGAGGACTTGGAGGTTGGAAGAGGGGGATGATTATGATCAAAACATGTCATGCAAAATTCTCATTTTAATAATGATCTTTAAACAGGGAGGCGGCCATGTGGGTGAGTAAAGAAGTCAAAGGGCACAGCTTCCATGAGAAGTTCTTGACTGTTCAAATACAGTGTCAAGACTAGGAACATATCCAGAGACTGTGAGGTAAAGCTGCTTCCAATAAATAATAAAGGTCTCAGTTCTAAACACTTTGATAAAGCATTCTAACCGAACAGTACCTCTTATCCTCATAATAACTTTTCAAGATGAATATTATAATCACCACTTTACAAATGGTGCAACTAAGACTCAGAAGCCTTGGGCCACCCTTCTGAAAGCTTAACTGGGCTGAGGCAGGAGTCAAAGGCAGGTTTACCCCACCCTGCCTTCCCTGAAGCTTTTTCCCCTGAACACCGAATGGTTCACGGCTGTTCGCATGGCACTTTTGTGTATCAGCTGTCTCCTTCGCTCTAATCAGCCTCCCCTGATGTAGTTATTTCTATCCTTGTTTGAAAGAAAACAAAACCGGGGGAGGGGATCGTGGGGGGAGGGGGTCAAGAAAACAAGTGACAGCAAGGGATTCACGGGAGATGCCAAGGTTCTCCCAACAGCGCATCCCCAAGACTGAGCCACGAAACTATATCTGTGCTGGGAGAATAAGACCCAAATAGAACGGAACTGCAGCAGAGCCTTAATCAGATACATTCCATTTGACGTTTCTGAAGTCTGTTGCCATGGTTGTTAAGACCAGCATGCATTCCTTGAGATTGCAACCATTTCACAGCTGACAATGCTAGAGATTGTGCTCAGAAGTGTCATTGCACTTCCAAAGTGAATCCAAAGGTGTGGTGGGAGGGGCATAATGGAGTTGGGGGACCTCTTAATTCACAACAATAGGCTTCAGTGCTCAGGGAGGGCAACCTTTCTAGTCGGGGTGGTATTTAATATTTCTGCTGATCTTGACTGCTATTATTATTACAAAAGAATTTGCCTGGCCTTCATACACACTCCTCAATTGTTATGAAGAAGCCAGGAAGGGGAATATATAATTTCACTCTTCTATGTAAACTACAACATTTTAATGTATATCTCTCTCTTTTTAAGAGTGAGTAGCAAAATGCTGTCTCAAAGAGTAAATGGGACTGAGATGGGCCAGTAGTTAAGACCGCGTACAGTGCTTGCAAGAGGGTTAGAATTTGGTTCCAAGAACCCACGTGATGCAGCTCACATCTGCCTGTAACTCCAGCTCCAGGGGATTCTTTGCCCCCTTAGGGCCTCTGCAGGCACACACACACACACACACACACACACACACACATCTTAAAAATAAAAAAATCTTAAAAATGCATAGTTTTATATGTTTTGTATAAATTTTGCAAAGTTGTTCAACAATACATACATTTTTTCCTTGAGTATTAAAATATGCCAAAATCAACATTGTGTCACTTGAGGCTAATAATACATTGGACATTATTATCATAATTCTTATTCTTCTCAGGATAATGATTCTTTCACATTTTCCAGTTGGTTTTTACCAAAAGAGCCTTACAATGGATCTTCACACAATGGCTCTTTTAATAAGTTGGTTTCTTCTTCTTATTAGACACTGAGATGACCCAGAAACTGAACTAATGATCATTTTCAGACCCTTGATATTGTCAAATCATTTTTCAGAGGATGTGTATTTCATACTTGTGATATCACTGTTACTGCTTGAATATCCTTCTCTTAGCACATTGGCAGAACCCTCTGTGAACTTCCTGAGTCACGTAACCATATTAAAAGTTCATGTTCATGGCTCACAAGACAAAGCTAGCTAAGTGTGATAGACACACCCATAATCCCAGTGCTGGGGAGACTGTAGCAGCAGAGTCAAGAGTTTGAGATCAGTCTGGACTATAGACCAAGATATTCTCTCAAACAAGCACTGGGGTGGAGAGATGGTTCTGTACTTAAGAATGTATCCTCCTCTTTCAGATGAGCCAAGTTTGTTCCCAGCACCCATACCAGGAAGTTCAAGACCAACTATAAGTTCAGAGTACCTAATGCCCTCCTCTGGTCTCTACAGGTACCTGAACATGTGTGGCATGCATTCTCATAGGTATACACACATACATGTTAATAATAATAAATAAAAAAGGGACTAGGGATGGAACTCAGTTGGTAGAGCACTTACCTACCACGTAAGAAGCCTGGTCAATGCTCAGCACCATATAAGCCAGACATAGAGGCACACATCTGTAATCCCAGAACTCAGGAAGTAGAAGTAGGAAGCTCAGATACTCAAGGTCATTCTAGGAAACATAATGAGTTCAAAGCCATTCTGGACTATGTGAGATCATGTCTCCAAAGAAAAGAGAACAGTTTTATGAAGATAACTGAAATGTCTTGAAACCACCATGGCCCTTTTAGTCACAAGAGTCACTGTAACTGCAAGTTCGCGCGCAGCCTCTATGAACAGTATGCTTAAAACATTTGGCTCTAGATGTCTTCCTTGGAGCTGGGGACTTTGCAAAGCTTTTCCTGTCCAAGTTGCTCAACAGATAATCTTTGATGAAGCAACCATCACTTATGAAAAGCCATTTGAGGATACGGGCTTTCTGTTTGAAATTCCTTCCTCATAAAATACCCTTGTGTCAGAACCACAAATCTTAGAAGAAACAAAGCTGGGGCTGGAGAGCTGACTCAGGAGTTAAAAACACTGGCTACTCTTGCAGAGAACCTAGGCTTGATTCCCAGCACATATATGGTGGCTCAAAAGCACCTACAACTACAGTTCTAAGAGATCCGTTGCCCTCTTCTGATTTCCATAGGTACCAGGCACACAGTGGGTGTACAGGTATACATGCAGGCAAAACACTTATACATAAAAAATAAATTTTAAACTTAAAATCCATTTTTAGAATGATGAAGCTAAGACTCCACAAAAAGAAGCAGTCTTCGCAGAAGCGTGTTAATGCAGACATCCTCTGAGAGAGAGAGAGCAAACTTATGATCAGTAGAATCCTTGTCTGGGTTGAAGAGTAGGAGGAATGTTCCCAGAATAGGAAAATAGGAGCACTGTCTAGACTGAGGGAAGGAAGCTGGAGTGGGAAGAGGTTAGAGGCTCAGAGACAATCAGAGATTGAATTGGAAACAAAAAGGGGGTTATGATTTTTGGATAGACGGGTGAAAAAACAAGTTGGTGTTGTTAGATGTCACCTGGAAGGGACAGATCTCAAGGTGGCTCATCTAAATTTGTATTATATAACTATTCAGCTGGGCCCTCATTCTAAACTGGATAGGTCTTCACCAAGCTTCCTGTATTTTGTATACTGACTTCGTCCGACCAGTGTTGATCTGGAGTCCTCTCCCAGCCTGTACACAAACCTAGATTCTCGTCTTCATTTGGTGTATCATCTGGGACTTCTTCTACTACCCTGACCAGTGTCCCTAATCATCATTATCAGTTTTCCTCTTCCTGTTAGTGTGGCAGACACCTTTCTGTCTCTGTGGGAAATATGTGAGGCAAGTTACACAGGAAAGATGTCATACGAGCTCATGGCTTCAGTCCAACAGGCTGCATGTGGGAGGGTCCACCTGTATTTCTGTGCTTTGGTTGGTTAAATAAAGACTCCGCCTGGCTTGTAAGATAGGTCAGCCTTTAGGTGGGTGGAGTAGACAGAAAGGAAGTTCTGGGAAGAGAGAAGGAAGTGAGCCAGAGGCCACGAGCCGCCGTCGCAGATGGATGCAGGTTAGACCTTTCCGGTAAGTCACCATGTGGTGACTTACAGACTTTTATAATGGGTTAGTTTATAAGGTGAGGGTTAGCCAAGAAAAGACTGGTGATAATGGGCCAGGCAGAGTTTAAATGAATACAGTCTCATGTGGTTATTTCAGGCATAAGCAAGCAACCAGCAGCTGAGCAGGCCAGCGGCTGGGGGCTTGGGAGCCAGGCACTGGGAACACAACCCACACCTCTCCTCTAATTACAACAGCTGCGACTGTAGTGAAGCAAAAGATTGTGTCAGGGAGCATGCTACAGATCAAAGTTGCTCACCTCATACCTCATACACCTCATATGTCAGGAAGCAGAGAGGATGAGATGGGGGCATTGAATGCAAGACACACCTTTCCCAGGCCTACGAGATAACTCAGTCAGTAATGTCACGCACCAACAAGCCTGATGAACTGAGTTCAATCCCAAGAGCCCCTACGGTGAAAGTAAAGAGCTGACTTGACCTTCTTTGTATGGCTTGAAAATGTTCTCTGATGTTCACATATGTACCATGATATACACATACTCATACACATATGCCAAAATTAATAATAGACAGACAAAAGGATGTCAGATGGACAAATAGATACAGAGAGAAATAAAGATTATGTCAAACAAAAATGATGTGCCCCTCCAGGGCATGTCTCCAGCAATTTCCTTCCTACAGCTGGATTCCAGCTTCTACAATGTCCTTGGCCTCTCGATAATGCTATCAAATTATGAGTCTATCAGTGATGAAGTTAGTGCCCTTATGATCTAGCCACTTCTCTAAATTCTGTGCCTGGCATTATCATGTTAGGGATGACACCTTTCAGCATACGAGACTTAAAAGGACATTTCAAGTCTAACCCATAATGTGTATGTTAATACATCCATTCTACATACCCTCTGTACCCTGACAGCCTGCCTGGTTAGCAGTATTGGTTCAGTAGGTCTATCTGAACCTAGGCAGTTTGTGCCAGTCTATCAATGAGAGCCTATTAGTCATGCAATCAAGAGCAAGAAGTTTGGTTCACTAAAAGTTTTCTCTTGCCTGATAAAATTTTCACAAATTATAAATCACAAATTAAAATTTTGGAAGTCAAAATTTTAGTATATAACAACACTATTTTACCCACCTCCACCATTTAACATTATAGTCAGCCTTGAAATCTAATTTCCAGTGTTTTGTTTTGTTCTGTTTGTTTGTTTGTTTATGGTAAAAAAAAAAGCTATGCATGAAAACAATTACTGTTGAATGTAGGCAGAGACTGCTCTTTCATTTCCCAGTTGCCCAGACCCGAATAATCACACAGAAACTCTATTAATTACATCACTGTTTGGCCAATGACTCAGGCATATTTCTATCTTGAATTAACCCATTTCTATTAATCTGTGAATTGCCACAAGACTATGGCTTACCTGAAAGTTCCAGGTTCTTCTCCTTCGGCAGCTACATGACATCTCCTTGACTCCACCTACTCTCTCTCTCTCTCCATATATATACATATATATATATATACACACACATATATATCACATATAAAATATATGTATATAATATATTCAGATTTCCCACCTGGTTTTGCTCTGCTAAGCCATTGTCCAAAACAGCATTATTCATTAACCAATGGTAATAAAACATATTCACAGCATACAAATCAAAATCCCACATTATCAAAAATCACTTAACACACTTTTCAAGTTTTATCTAATAAAATTCTTCAATGATGCTAGAAGGTCAACAAGCCCAGTTGTTCCTCTCGCGTTAGAAAAGAACAGAGATGCTTCAGTAAAGCACTAGAGAAAGTCATTAACATGTGTATAGTGGCTATGCTGCATAAAAATATAGACACTGTCTTAATCTCTAGACACAAAATGGGACAGCAGGATGTTCCCACTGGAAGAGTCCCATGATTACATCCAGATAAAGCAACCAAGCATCATAGCTTTCTCCTCACATCCACTGAGTGATGCTGTAAGAGAAACACTTATGCATCATCATAAATCTGTTATAGCTAGTACCCACCAGTAACAAGGATTTTAGACTGCCTTGGAACTATTCACTCATTTACTCTAGAAATGCACACCCCAGACCTACTCTGTGCCAAATATCATGTTGGGTACCACACCAATTACACAGAGAAACAGGACTATTCTTGAGTATTTAGGCAGCCACTGTCAAATGATGAGGAGACAAACATCCAAACCAATATTCAGTCAATCTATCAACATAGTAGGAACACAAGTAGAGATGCCGGCATGGGTCTATTCATCTTACCTGGATAGGTCATGCAGAAAGCCGTAAGGGTCTTTGAGAAGAGGTTTCTTCAAGCTAAATTTACTGTTCTAAATGGGGCAAGGCCGATTGCTACTACCCTGAAGGTAAAGAACAAAGCCATATCATGGTTGTTTTCCAGGCTCCCCAACACTGCTTTCACTTTTACCTTTTCTACTTAAGGTTTCGAGCCCTATGCTGTGGAAATCACTATAGAGTTACTCACCTTAATAAAAATTATCAAAGCACTGTAAAGATTTATTTTTTATTATGTGTTACTTATGTATATGTCTGGGTGTGGGCATGTGCATGTGAGACAGGTCTCCATTAAAACCAGAAGAAAACACTGAATCCCCTAGATCTGAAATTACAGGCTGTTGTGAGCCACCTAACGTGGATGCTAAGAAATGAATAGGAATCCTCTCAAGGACAGTATGTGCTCTTAACCACTGAGGCATCTCTCCAACTCCTACCCTAGCCCCCTGCATATTAATTACTTTCCCACTAAAATGTGGATAGTACTCTTATCTTGGAATATTTTAATTAACTGAGATGATGTGCATGAACTATTTATAATAGTACCTGAAATTCAATGAATACACGTGTTATCAGTCATGGTCCCAAGTCTGATGAACAGGAATATTAAAGATGAACAGAAACATTAGGGGATAAAAGTAGAGAATAGGATTCTAAGTGGTGTAGGAGGGTTCTTCTGTATTTGGGTTGCTTTCATTGGTTGAATAAAGAAAACTGCCTTGGCTTTTTGATAGGGCAGGCCTTAGATAGATGGGGAAAAGAGAACAGTATGCTAGGAAGAAGACTGGGTCAGGGAGAGAGCCGCCATGATTCTCCAGCCCGAGATGGACACTGATTAGACTCATGCTGGTAAGCCACAACACGTGGTGATACACCGATTACTAAATGTGGGTTAGACTAATACGTATAAGAGGTTAAAACTAATGAGCCAGGCAGTATTTAAATGAATACAGTTTGTGTGTAATCATTTTAGGTATAAGCTAGCTGTGCCACGGCCAAGAGCCAGGCACTGGGAACAAACGGCCGCACTCCTCCCAGGTGCTGGGAACAACAACCCGCTCCCCTTATTACAACATCTAAGCAGAGGGAAACACTTATGGAAATGAACAGAATTAAGAAAGCCTATTCTAAGAGCGCACAGGTCAGTGCTTCTGTAGAGTGTGTAGTGGCGAGTACTGAGAAGAGAGAAACTGGATTCGGATTTTGAAAAGTCTCCCAAACCATTTGAGCAAGTTTGAACTTTACCCTGCACTCAAGGAAAGATAGTGGTCTTTAAACAGAGACATAGTATTATGGAACTCTGTTAGGAAGAAAATCTTTCACAACACAGTGTAGAATGAGTTCAAGAGGAGCAAATCCCAAATCAGAGTTTGCAGAAAATGTCTACAATAATATTGGCAAGAAAAATTAAAGGAAGTGACAATTATAGAGAAATATATTGGAAGAACTGGAGTTGGAGAATAGTGCCCTGGTACCTGGTATGTAGTGGCATTTCAACTGTGTTTTAATAAATAAAGACTGCCTGAAGATCTGAAAGTAAAACAGCGCCACTGGTCAGCCTTATAGACCAAGTTATGGTAACACATACCTTTAACCTCAGTAGCCACAATGACAGGCACCTTTAATTCCAGTACCCACACTAGTTGCCATAGAAACTGAGCAGTGCATGCCTTTAATGATGGTGGTGTAAGCCTTTAATCCCAGCCCTAGAGAGGAATATAAGATGGGGGAAGATAGCTCTCAGATTCAGTCTCCTTCTGAGATTCCAGGAGATAGGATCGCCATTTTCAGATTGAGGTCAATGTAAGAGCCAGTGGCTTGCTGTTTTGCTTTTCAGATCTTCAGGTTGAACCCCAATTTCTGACCCTGAGTTTTTATGAATTGTGCTTCAATTAATCTTGCTTCACTGGTGGGGCTAACAGAGCAAGATGGTTGACCAAAAGAGAGGAACAAGATATGATAAGCATCAACAATTGTGGCCTGCAACGCTCTACGTCAGAGACATAAATTGAGGAGTAGTCAGCTAGTCACAAGTAGCGAAAGCCGGGGAAAGTTACAGGAAGAAAAGCTGAACCTGCCATCTTCTTGGCTGACTGCATTACTTTCCGTTGTGTTCACACTGCTGAGATTGAGACATACTCTATGTCACATGGTCTTCAAAAGCAATGTTTCCAAGCAGTCCTAGAACTATTTAATGCTCACAGTGGTCTCATTACACAAAACACAACCACGGTTAAGTCACTTCAATGTCTAATGCAGGGAAATTCCACATAGCATTGACTTCATCCAGAGAAAAACCTTCCTTGGATTTGGAGGAATTTACTACCTTCTGACAGAAATCATAGTCTCTTATTATGTGAACTTTGCCTTGACTTGGCTTAGACCCAGACTCACTCGTTATAACATAAACATAAATGCATCTTCAGATGTATACAAAATGGCCAAGAAACTGCATCCTTTCATTGTGGAAATTAAAATTCAATAAAAAAATAAAATTGTCTTTGAAAATTTTTTTTCAAAAAAAGAACGGTGTGGGAGGTCCTTCTGTCTATGTGTTGATTTTAGTGGCCAACGAATAAAGAAAACTGGCTTGGCCTATAGGATGGGAGAAGGAAGGCGGAGTCAGGGAGAAGCCATGGAGCCTCCAGAGACAGACGTGGTGAAATTTTGCTGATAAGCCATGACCTCGTGGTGATATACAGATTAATAGAAGTGGGTTAAATTAATATGTAAGAGTTAGCCAATAAGAAGCTAAAGCTAATGAGCCAAGCCATGATTTAATGAACACAGTTTCTGTGTGATTATTTTGAGTCTAAGCAAGCGGGCGGCCTGGATGAACAAGCGGCTCACTCCCCACCCCTACAAAAGAAGAAACCAAAGTTCATACATCCTTCTTATCTTTCCCAACGTGTCTTCCCCCAATGTGTCTTCCTTTTAATTCAAAAAGTCAAAGATCAGTTTCCACAACTGAGTAATCCACTTATCCTGTGTTGTCTATGATGATTTTGGACACTTTTCTAGCACAGAGAATGGAGATTACAAAAACACATCTCCGACGCATTTGTTTGTTTGTTTGTTTTTTATTTATTTATTTATTAGGTTTTTCGAGACAAGGTTTCTTTGTAGCTTTGGAGCCTATCCTGGAACTAGCTCTTATAGACCAGGCTGGTCTCAAACTCACGAAGATCCGCCTGCCTCTGCCTCCCGAGTGCTGGGATTAAAGGCATGCGCCACCACAGCCTGGCTCCGAAGCGTTTGTGATGAACCTATTTCCACCTCAGCATCATCCCCCAACCAGTTATTTGAAACAAATGAAGGACCAGACCTTATCATTTTTTATAGTAGGTGTTGGGATGGCTATTCTTGGTTGTCAGCTTGACTACATCTGGAATCAACTAAAACCCAAGTGGCAGCACACCTGTGAGAGATATTTTTGTTCCTAATTAAATCATTTGAAGTAGGAAGATCCGCTTGCAATTTTGATCTTTTGAGGTGGTAAGATCCACGTTTCACCCGGGTCTTAAAAGGTGTGAAGTTCCAGCTTTAATGTAGCCACATCTTCTGGAGCAGACTATGTAAAAAAAACATGAAAGAGGGAACATTTTGCTCTTTGCCTGCTTGCTTTTGCTTTTGTCTGCAAGTACATTCCTTCATTGGCGTTACTGCCTACTTCTTCAGGATTCCACCATATACTGAAGACCAGCTGAGACGTCCAGCCTCATGTACTAAACAACTACTGGAATATTGCACCTTTTGTTGATATACAGCCATTGTTAGACTAGCTGGACCACATCCTGTAAGTCATTCTAATAAATTCCCTTTATATGTGTGTATATATACATATATGTATGTATATATCAGTGCTATTATTTCTGTTACTCTAGAGAACCCTGATTAATACAGCCACCATTTCTATACCATGGTAGACTGTTGAAGACTAAAACTGATCATCAAAATGCAGACTCTAGAATCACCAGGACAAACACATCTGAGCTCATCTATGAGCAAGGCTGTAGATTAATTCATTAAGGTAGGGAGCCCTAAACTAAATCAGAGTCATACCATCCCAAGGCCTGGGCTCCTGGACTGCATGAAAAGAAGAAGGCAAGGTAAACGCCAGCATCCCCCTCTCTCTGTTTTCTGACAGCGGATGCCATGTGAGCAGCTGCCTTGTGCTTCTACTGCTGTGACCTCTATTATGTTGGACTGTAGCCTAAACTGTGAGCCAAAGCAAGAGCTTCTGGAAGTTATTTTTGACATACATTTTGTCACAGCAGTAAGGAAAGTAACTAACCCAAGCGTAGAGAACTCATGAGCAAGAGCATTTATTAGCTTGTCTCTCTCACACTAAGTGCTGGACCAAAAAAGAGTTTTGGACTCCGAACAGTTCTCTCAAGATGACTGGTGGACGAGATAAACAAGGGCAGCTTGATGCTTTCTTCATTGTCCAACTTACTGTGTCTGGTTAACAATAGGAGTTGATTGTGCCAGATCACCACTTGATCATAGAATTGCAATTTATAAACTCTGGGTTCATGCTGGGTGTGGTAGCTCATAATTACAATCCCAATGCTTGGGAGGCTGAGGCAGGAGCGCTACCATAAGTTTGAAGAGTCAGCATAACCTACAGAGTTGAGATACTACCTGAAAGAAAGGGAAAGAGTGGAATTGGAGAGATGACTCAGCGGTTAAGAGCACTAACTGCTCTTCCAGAGGACCTGGCTCAGTTCCCAGCATCCACATGGCAGCTCACAACTGTCTATAATTCCAGTTCCAGGGGACCCAAAACCCATGGCAAAAAATACTAGTACACATACATTTTTTTAAAAAGAAAGAAAGGGAGAGAAAAACCAAGAGAGCAACCAAAAGATCAATTCTAGGGCACACCCCAGCTAAGAACTTCTCCCACAAGTCTTCCACAAGTACATTATCCATGTTTGTAAACACTAAACATGGCATTCCCTCACAGGTTTGCTTAAGCATTAATAGGGCAACAGATGAGAAGATATTCAGTATGGTGCCAAGTAAAATCTTGTCTCCAAAATCAGTATTAATATTAAATCTGACATTGAGTTTGGGATCTAAGATGACAGGTCCCTTTGTGCCAAGTGTTCAACTTTTACGCTAGTTACGTAGTAGAAGACTACTATTGACGTCATAGATTCTGAATTGTATTACCTGTAGACCATATGTGATCCATTTTCATATTAGTCATCACCAAATAATATCCCTGCTCAAAGGGTTAGAGATATAGGATGAGCAACATCTCAGAAATTTTTCAAACATATCTACTCCCTGGGAAGCTTAATATACGTTTTTACCAAGGGAACATTCCAAGGAAGTTCCACTTAATACAGAGAATTGAAGAGAGCAAACTGGGTAAATAAAGCAGTTTTCAAAAGGTCAAAGGATACTTAGGAGATCTAGCCACGTTATGCAACATACACCGAAAAGATTTAAAAAAAAAATCTAGTAGTGGATTAATATTGTAGAGCTGCATCTTATGGTCCAGGATATGCCACTCTCCTTGTGTGCTATACTAAATATACAATATTTCTTATCATATATCATATTTATAATATTTATATATCATAAAATAAACACACTGTTAGCATGCATGCACCAAGAGGAAATTGATGTCTGCAATGACCTGATAGTCACACCACAGCTTGCTACTTACACAAAGAAATATTAATGTACCTGGTCACTCAGAGCTGAGGGAAGAGATTTGAGGCAGCATCTTATCCATGACCAAGTCCGCTCCAGCCAACCATGTGACTTCCTATACCCATCTGTGAGAAGCTGTGGACTTGGCCATCCTGGACCATTTATCAAGGCATGGTTTTTAATTAGTGCACTCCAAGCTGATATGAAAATCTGGCATCTCATCCCCTCACCCTGGTTGGGTTCGTCGCCTCCTTAGAAATGTCCCGGATGGCTGACCACCCAGACAGAACTAACAAGCACCTTTTTCGCTCTCTACAGTAGCAGTAGGTAAAGTTTTTATAAAGATTTAAGATTTATAAAGTGCCTTTAAGCATGCCATTGCAGACAGACCACCAGCCCAGATTTGAAGATTTTGGATTGCTATTTCAATTCTGTGGCCCTGGAGAAAGAACGCTCTCCTCCAAACATCTCGGTTTTCTCTCCCTCTTCTTTAGTGGTGTAGAGAGAGCAGCACCTGCATCACAGGGAAGGGTTTGGATTAACTGAGATAGTACATGTGAAAAGAGTTATCTTCGTGGGGGTGGAGTTTTTGTTGCGACTCATTCTGCCACCTTCCAATCTCTCAGTCCATTTAATTTAATGAGGAAAATAGCCTTCTGTACATGATGGTGGCCCCAGACAGAGGCTCTGAGAAGATTGGATGGAATATATCTGGGAAGACCACAATAGAAAATTCAGGCAAGGAAGCCAGAACAGATTACGTTGGCTAAGTCGACAGGTCTTTAGATAGGATCTCATTGGCAAGTCAGATAGCCTAGAAATTATTTTCTAGCTAAACATGATTCTTGCTAGCTGCTGAGCCACTGTGTGTTGTGCCCATTTGACAAAATAAATATTTCAGACATAATAGATGAGAATTTCTCTTCAAGTTGACTCCAGAATGGAAATCTTGCCTCTTGAATCTCTTCTTTTCTTGTGTTTTGTATTAAAACTCCTAGAAGAAGGCTTGAGCCCCCCCTCAAGGTAAGGGGGTTGGGGCTCAACCAGCAACTCTATTCAAGGGAAAGCAGTGATTACTGCTCCTATCTTTCACAGTCAAATAAATATTTACTAAGTAGGGGCACACAGCATACATTAAGATTAATGCTTCACACAGCTTTGGAAATGTCTGTCATATCTGTCATGTTCCCCCATCTCCTTGACTGGGAAGGGCTCGACTGTCTCTCAGCGAGAGCTGCCATTTTCCTGATGGTGCTCAGCAGGAGACGGGGCCTGATTACACACTCGGAGCCACAGGACTGGCAGATAAGCATGCAAAGCCCAAGGGAGAGAGAGCAAGATTATAAAGTTGGCATTCCGTGAGCTCTGTGGTCACTGTACAACGTTTTTAGGGAGCAATTTAATGGTGACTTCAAATAGAGACCAAGTGCTGTACGTAATAGGGACCTCGATGTTTATGAACTTTTAACAGTGACAAAAGAAGAAGTAAAAACCAGGAGAAACGGACAGTCGTCTATCTTGGGTTAAATAGCATCCCCAGAGTTATGTGTCTTGTGTGTCAAGTTGTCATCAGCCCAAGGGTTTAAGGGAGAGTTTGCACTTAAAAGATATTGATGTGTGTGTTTCCCCAAGTGTCATTCACCCAATGCCTGCGCGGAGTGGAGCTGTCTGGACTCGGATAATTTTATTTTGTTCCTCTTCCCTCCTCTCAGGGCGGTGTCAACTCTTGACACTAGTCTGGCTGCCGAAATGGTGGCTGAGGGTTTCGTTAATGGTATATTTACGATCCCTTTCACGTGCCAGTGATCTACTCCAGGAAAATATATACAAGCATTAAGAAAGCCACATTTTCGGTTGTTGCTCTTTCTGTTGGCATTTCTGGTCCTGCTGTGGCTGGAGTCATCAGGGGATGGAAGGAAACTTGTCTTAGCTATTTTGGGACCGCGAGAGAAACAGATCCGGGGAGATGTAGAAATGGAACTAGCTTGAGGTGAGATGGGAAAGAGCAGGGAGGTACGTGTGACAGAGCTGGCAACATTTCCCCAAGTATTCAAAAATGAGTTAGTCTGAATCTTTGGAATGCCCTGCTCATACCAGCTGTGTTTTCTCTGTGACTCACGCCTTAGGGTCCCATCTCTTCAGCTCCAATACGTGGGTAGTCTGATTTACCATCAATGTCAATTTCCCAGGGTTTTTTTGGGGAGAGGGGTGGGAGGTAATTCTGGTTTTGTTGTTGTTTTTGCTTTTTACTCACTTCTTCCTCCTTGTCCTCCTCATCCTCATCCTCCTTCTTCACACAAGGATCTGGACTAGAGGTACAGCCCAGGGATAGAGCACTTACTCAGTATATATAAAACTCTGGATCTGTTTTTTTGGGGTTTGTTTGTTTGTTTGTTTGTTTTTCAAGACAGGGTTTCACTGTAGTTTTAGAGCCTGTCTCTAAAACTAGAGATCCGCCTGCCTCTGCCTCCCGAGTGCTGAGATTAAAGGCGTGCGCCACTACTGCCCAGCAAAACCCTGGAGCTGATACTCCAGACACTCGCACAAGTACATTCAGGCATCCACACAAACATGTATATCACATGCACAAGCATGCATAAACACACACAAATACACATGAATGCAGAAACACACACACGCACATATACACACATAAGCATGCACACACATATACACCACAGGGGAAAGGATATGCATTTCCTACGTTCAAAGTATTAGCAGCTCTCCCTATCAACTTTTTTACCCAGTGTGTACTCTTTCCCCAAAAAAAAGGTTTTCTTACAACATAAAAAATGAAACTGGAGAAACATTAAAAAGCCCTATCTTGAACACTTTCTGATATTACCTGCATGTTTAGAACATTTTTGTTATTTTAATATAAGCATCAAGAAAAATAACACCTTGCAATATGATTCTAGCTTCTAGCACCAACACAGGTTTTCAGTTTGGGTTGCCCAGAAGCAGGACCTGCACAGAGGATCCTCACATGAGTGAGAAGGTGCCTCTGGAGAAGCTGGAAGAGTTAGGAAACCATGATAGGAACATAGGAAAAAGCCAAGTGTGGTAAGGGATTGGGTTGCGTTCAGTCCCAGACTGCATCTGCGGAGGATGAAGGATGCTGTCATTTGGCCCACTCTGGGCACATGAGCTGTTCTTTGTGAACTGAAAATTCATGGTGATTAGGAAGTAGAAAGAAGAACTGCACCCCATAGGAGCGCCTGTGTTTGTAAACTACTGACTGAAAGAAAGCTGAGTCGTCTTTCCCGTTAAAGAGCCTCCATGGTAAACCACTGGCTCCAGGGTATTCCCAGAGGGTGTCAACCACCTAGCTCTTGGAAACTCTGAGGATAGTCTGCCCAAGAGCTCAGAGAGGGGCCTCTCAAGAAGGTTAAGGGACATGATAATGAGGAATAAAACATTCAGAACCTGCGGGAGGGTATCCAAGGGCTGTTTATGGCGTGCAGGCAGCATCCACTATAGACATTACGACTCTGACTGTTCACTGATCCCACAGTGCCCGCTGTGAGCCAGGTAATAGGCTATGAACTGGACTTACAAAAAATGAACGGGAAATCATTTCCTGAAGAAGTTCCGTATGAAGGTCTGGCGGTGTAAGTCAGTAGGAAGAGTGTTTGCCTGGCACTCAGGAAGCCCTCAGTTCACTCTCCAGTGCCGCGTAGACCTAGCTTTCTCAACTTTTCTTTTCTTTTTCTTTTTTTGTAGTTAAAGATAAAAGTATTAAGACAATTGAATTTCCGTTTTTTTCTCTATCTTGTTTTTACTTGAAATGTTTCAGAAATTTGACTAGATTTGCATTGCTTTTTTTTTAGTTTATTGAGCATTCCATACAATGTATTTTGGTTGCACTCATACCACGGTCCCTCACATTTTACACCCTTGTTTGCTACTCACTTAATTTTGCCATCTAAATTTCATCGAGACAGATTTGTATTGCCGCTCTGGAACATGGTCCACCTGCCAGGGGCAATAGACCCTTAAAGAAAGCTTGTCTCCTTGCAGCGATTACTGCCCTTCCCTCCTCAGCAGGGGTGGGACTTCAGGTACAGCATCCTGTTAATGCTGGGTTTTCCTCTGGCTTGAGATTGCATAGGTCTTGAACAGGTTGCTACAAGCGCTGTGGACTGCATACATGCAACTACCCTGCCGTTTACAGAAAATCCTGCCTCCTTGTCATTAGCCGTGACTTCTGGCTCTTAGTCTTTCTGTCTTTTCTTATCTTGATTTTCCTAGTATAATTCAAGGTCATCCTCAGCTGTACAGTAGTTCAGTCCGGGGTGTGTTAGACTATTCAAAAATAAAACAAGGGAAAAAAGTAGCTCAATACCAATTTTTAAATTTTTTATTTAAATTTTTTTTTTTATTTTACATACCAACCATAGTTCCCTGTCCTCCCCACCTCTTGCTCCCTGGCAAATCAAGTTGTGGCAGGATCTCCTTTGTCACGGCTAAGCAAGGTACCCCTCCATAAGGAATGGGCCCCCCAAACCAGTTCATGCATTGGTAAAAACTGCCAGTGACTCCACAGACTGCTCAAGCCACAGAACTGTCACCCACATTCAGAGGGCCTTGTTCGGTCCTCTGCGGGGTCCCCAGCTGACAGTTCGGAGTCAGTGAGCTTGCACTACCTCAGGTCAGCTGTCTCTGTGGGTTTCCCCATCATTGGTCTTGACCCCTTTGCTCATATTATCCAACCTCCCTCTCTTCGACTGGACTCCAGGAGCTCAGCCCAGTGCTTTTAACTGTGGATCACTACATCTGCTTCCATCAGTTACTGGATGAAGGTTCTATGATGACAATTAGGGTAGTCAGCAATCTGATACAGTTCAGACATCCTTTCCACTATTGCTAGGGGTCTTAGCTGGGGTCACCCTCCTGGAGTCCTGGGAGTTTCCCTAGCACAAACTCCTGATTTCTTCTTAACTCCATAATGGCTCCCTCTATCAAGATATCTCTTTCCTTGCTCTCCCTCTCTGCCCCTCCCCCAACTCAACCATCCCAGTCCTTCATATTCTTCTCCCCCTCCCCTTCATCCCTCACTCCCTCCCTCCCTCAATACCAATTTTTTGTTTATGTTTTTGTTGTTGTTCTTTTGGAGTTTTTTGTTATTTTTGGAATTTTTTAATTTTTGTTTTTCTCGTTTGAGACAGGTTCTCTCTATATAGTCTTGGCTGTTCTGGAACTCACTATGTAGAACAAACTGGCCTTAAACTCATAGAGCTCTGCTTGCTTCTGCCTTCTGAGTGCTAGGATCAAAAGTGTATGTCACCACGCTGGTAAATTTTTCAATTCAATAAAATGTTAAAATCTTACAAGCAGTGTTTTCTGTTTTATTTTTCAAGACAGGGTTTCTTTATGTTGTTCTGGATGTCCTGGAACTAACACTGTAGACCAGACTGGCCTTGAACTCACAGCGATCTGCCTGCCTCTTCCTCCCAAGTCCTGAGATTAAAGACATGCGCCCCACCAACAAGCTTAGACTTTTTTAATGAGGTAGAAAAAGGAGCAAAAAAGACAAAAATGTCAACACCTTGAAGAAGGAACATTTTATATATATATATATATGATTGAAAGGGAATTTTTGTTCCATACTTTCATGGATAAAAGTATTATAAAACTATATACAGTAAAGCCTATAGTAACCAGGGGTGGATTTAATGCAAAACTCCAGAGGAAATGCAATCTTAAGCATTGTACACTTTTTTTATTTTAAAACTTTTATGTTTCAGAGTGGTTTTGGTGCATGTATGTCTATGAATGCCTGGTACCTTCAGGGGCCAAAAGTGGCACAAAATCTCCTAGAACTGTAGCTATGGACAGTTGTGAGCTGTCATAGGGGAGACGAGAATCAAATCCACCTTCCCCTGCAGAAGCAAGTGTTCTTAGCTGCTGAGCCATCTCCCCCAGCCTGTGTTAGACACTTCTGAACAAGCAGGAAAACCTGAGATCACTGTGCAAAGACAAAACTCTACATGGTCAGCCTAGCTGACCTCTGCTCCTACCCTGCATTATACACTGTTTTTCTGAGACAGTCGTTAAACGGTCACCCAGAAAACACGTATCAAGGACAGCA
Organism: Dicrostonyx torquatus; assembly: GCA_028555095.1. Classification (NCBI taxonomy): domain Eukaryota; kingdom Metazoa; phylum Chordata; class Mammalia; order Rodentia; family Cricetidae; genus Dicrostonyx; species Dicrostonyx torquatus. The sequence goes on from JAQHUG010000167.1 coordinate 2,039,446, forward strand.
ATGAGCAGCAAGCAAAGGAGACCCAAGCAAGATGCACATCCTTAAGCCCTACAAGAGTGCTCATCCTCAGCTCAATGTCTCTCAGCACTGAGTCTCCACATAGGAAGTCGGGCTTGCACAGCCTTGACATCATTCTACTGCCTGGGATAAACAGGCAAAAGAAGAAATGAGTGTGGTGGTAAGAATCTAAAATCTCAGTGCTCAGGAGATAGAAGCAAGGTCATCCTCTTCA
>JAQHUG010000167.1:2040022-2061666 GCA_028555095.1 Dicrostonyx torquatus
GATGGATGGATGGATGGATGGATGGATGGATGGATGGATGGGTACATGGGTGGGTGGGTGGATGGATGGATGGATGGGTATATGGGTGGGTGGGTGGATGGATGGATAGATGGACAGATGGATGGACAGATAGATGTCTCTGTCACAGGGAACAGGTTCTATCTCTAGGAATAAAGTTAAAAGGTAAGTGAGCTCCATGGGAGGGTTTCAAACAATTAGCAGCTCAGAAGCCCACAGAAAAAGCCAGCAAGCCATGTTTTCTGTCAGTCACTTGCACCTAATTCTCAGAATGAGTGCCTGCAATCTCCAGGGTAAAAAGCTTCTTGTTCTGCATCTGAAAAATAGACAAAATAAATGTGAACCATCAGAATGAAGGATGGGGACACCTGGGTCCAGATAGAGGCAAAATGCTCAGCAGACATAAATGACAGTGTGAAGAAAAGACAGGTCCTAGGCGATTCTCACCTCCTGTTTTGTGTCCTCTTGAGAAGCCCTCTCCTAGATGGTCCAAATATTGCACAAACCTCATCCAAATTCCAATCGTTCTTACACTGACACTTCTTGTTGAGTTCTTTATGAATCTTCTTGTGTGATATCCTGATGAGCTCTGGTACCCTCAGACAGCATGCAAACTCTTTACTAGTAGGGAAAACAAAAACAAAACGGAGCCCTGTGAAGAAGACGCCAGCCCTAATGGCAGCAGGATGGGGGTGGGGTGGGATGGGGGGCACAGAAGGGCATAGGGCAGAGCCATATGAGGTGTAAGTCAGAGCCCACGAAGTCTGAAAAGCACGACAACAGGAAAACAAAATTGGAAACTGTACACACTGCTCTCTTCTGGGGTACTCCCTTTTGATGGCAAAGTCTACACCCAGTAATCATAGTAGAAAAGAGAAAAATTTTAAACTTCTGTTTTTCTTTTTTTAAAGATTGATGTATTTATACATGAGTGCTCTGTTTGCCTGTATGCCTGCATGACAGAAGATGCAACTATACATGGTTGTGAGCCACCATGTAGTTGCTGGGACTTGAACTCAGGGCCTCTGGAAGAGCAGCCAGTGATCCTAGCTGCCAAGACATCTCTCCAGCCCCAGGTTTAAACTTCTCAAGCAGATATTTTTTAAGCAAGGTAAAGAAAGAAATAAAGAAAACAGAACGGTCAGTACCTTGAAGAAAGAATAGGCATAAATCATGTATTCTACACAGACATAAAACAAATAAAGAGAATTTTTACTCAATCCTTTCATGGATGGCTGGCCACCCACAACTTGAATCTGATCTCCACATGTGTACTGTGGCATGTGAACACACACCAAATAAGTAAATAAATTAATATATGGTTTGCTTTGGTTTGGTTGGTCTGTTTAAAGGTTAACTGCTGGTAGTTAAGCTCTGTGAATGATAGCTTGGCTGTTAGGGTATTTGCCAGCAAGCCTGAGAACCTGAGCTTGATTCCCAGGACCCACACAGTGGAATGAGAAAGCCGACTCCTACCAGTTGTCCTCTGACCTCATACTCACACTATGATATCCACGTGCCCCACCACCACGACATACACAATACAATGATTGCAGATTTTAAGAAAGGTTTTTTTTTTTAACCTAAAAAGGGGGAACAGGGAAACCTAAGAGAAACTTCCTGAGATGATGTGCTCCCAGACTTTGCTGTGCAGTCGCTATGGTGGCCCGGTCAGTGGCTACGGAGCACTAGAATAATGGGTGGTAGGACTGAAGGCAAACTGGGGTTTTTCGTTTTCTCAAACTCTAATTGACTTAAATTAAATGAGCCCCTGTGGTTGGTGGTTTCCCCATCGGGCAGCCATGACCTAATTACCGTCTTACAGCTATGAAGAAGAAGAACAATGAGAGAATGGACTGGAAGAAGAGAAGGAAAGGACGCATGGGGACTGAGTGGAGAAAGTAATGACATGTACTCAGTTGATCCATGAAGGAAGCGAAGACCTCCAGGGAGCCCTGTTCTGCCACGGAGAAGGCATGTTGGCAGGACATGTGTTGGCATCTCTGTGCTAGAGAAATTGGGTTGGCAGGGGGTCTTTGGCAGGATGTATCAAAAAAGCTTCTGCCATCTTGAAGACTGTTGAACTAATGGTTCTTTCCATGATCAAGTTTTAAAGCTACCACTCACTAAAGGCATATGACATATCTGTTTCCATTAAGATGAAGCCACGGACTATCCCTAAGAGACACTTTGACACCACTTCCTAAGGAATGGTAGGGCTTATTCTTTCAAAGATAATTTTGGCTCAGTCTTAAACCAAAGAAAACAACTCTACAGAAATTAACATTCAAGCTGGGCATGATGGGTACATGGTTGTAATCCCAGCACTAGGAAGACAGAGGCAGGAGGAGCAGGGATTCAGGCAGACTTGGACAATATAGTGAGTTTGAAGTCATCCTAGGCTGTGTGAGATCCTGTCCCCCCTAAAAGAGAAGAGTTGGCATCAATGATAAGTACATTTTACTGATTTAGTGAGTATATGCATAGCATGGCATTTTTGTCCCTCAGGACACAGACAACAGATGATATCATGTTTTTTCTTGAGTTTTGTATTGTTCTAAGATGTGTTCTCACTATGTAGGCCTGGATGGCGTGGAACTCACTATGTAGAACAGACTGACCTCAGAGATCTACTTGCCTCTGCATCTTGGGTGCCGGCATTAGAGGTGTAAATCAACAGGCTCAGCCACATGACATCACTTTATATTGATGAGAAGGGAAACTCTCCCCACAAAAGAAAGGAAGAAAGGAAGGACAGAAGGAAGGAAAGGAGGAAGGGAAGGGAGGAGAAAGAGAGAGAGAGAGAGAAAGAACCTTGTTCTTCAGTAGGATACTTTTTCTAAGCACTAGAGGTTCCACTGAGGTGACTGGAAATGTCAAGGGTAGAGAAGGATCTAGAAGAAAGCTTTCTTTAAGCATAACGGATCCCACCTATATCAAAATCATTGCATTATTTACTTCAAACCCTCCTCTTATATAGTCTTGTCCATTGGCTACCATGTTACATTAGGAAAGCTATTCATGAAAGAAAACTAATTAGCATCACCACAGGGTGGAAATGCACACGGAGCTGATGATCTTCTTCATCCCCAGCAGAGATAACTAAGACCCACAAGAAAATGTATGCATGGGGGCTGGAGAGAGGGTCCAGCAGTTAAGAGTACTCACAGCGCTTCCAGAGGACCAGGTTCAATCCCCAGCACCCACATGGCAGCTCACAACTGTCTGTGACTCCAGTTCCAGGGGACCTGACACCTTCACACAATAAGCATGCAGGCAAAACACCAATGCACATGAAATAAATTAAATTTAAAAAAAGAAAGAAAGAAATGCTCTGCACAGGTGACAAAACTGCTAAGTAGGAGAGACAAGAGTGGGTCAGGTCTCCTTCATCCACATATCGCACAGAAGCACTGAACTACACAGGGAATAACTTCATCCCAGCACAAGACCAAGCTCACAGCAAAATCCATGCTGTTCAGATCATTTCCAAAGTACAGCACCTGAGAAGAACTGACAGACAGTCACCAGAGCATGGAGACCCTCACAGTCAGATTCCATAGCTGGCAAAATATGAAAAAAACCTGCAAAAATTGTTTTGCATAAATTTATTGAGTGTGCCGAAGGCATCCCTTCTAATGATATTTTGGCTAAAACTTGTAGATAAGGATAACTCCTTGGGAAAACTAGAGCATAGATAGTCTATAATGCCCCAATATCTAGGTGAGCCATTAGGTCAGAACTGAGGTAGAACATTTGAGAGTTTAAAATCTGGTTAACTTTTATGAAACAGCCTTTGCAGAAGGGGAAGCAAGGAAGCCTTGTTCTTGCTACCTTGTAAATGAAATAGTATTAGGCTATTTACACCCAAGCTCAAGTAAAGAATTATTTTAAATAAAAGAAAGAAGGTAGGAATGGGGAGATGGCTCAGTTAGTAAAGAGCTTGCCTTGTGAGCAAAGGATTTGAGTGCACTTTATGTAACTTATGTGAAAAGTCCAGGGACAGTAATATACAGTTGCAATCTCAACACAAGGCAGACAGAGACTTGAAGCTCCCTGGGGTTCCGTGGTCACTCAGTCCATTCTACTTGGCAAGCTCCAAGCCACTAAGAGACCTTATCTCAACAACAACAGAAAAAAAAGGTGCCTAGCTGAAGAATGACTCCTGAGGTCATCCTCTGGTCTCCTCCACATGCAGACACAGACACAGACACACACACACACACACACACACACACACACACTAGTGCAAGACAGATTGTTACCTATCCCACATCTGAGGTGAACATTTAAAGCATAACCTAGTGGTTGGTTGCTAAAACAAGCTCGTTCTATGCTTACCACGTATGAAACAATAAACTAAAAATTGTACAGTTTTTCTTTTTGCCTTAATTAAAAGTTGACTCTGTACAGAAGAGGAGCAGAAAGATTTTAAGAGCCAGAGGACAGGGATGCCTGCTGAGAGACAGTGTCTTCTAGACATGACAAGAAAGCTGTAGCCATGAAATCTTAGCAATGCGGTTGCCTAAACCCGTTGCCGAATGACACCACCAGTTGACATGCCAACAAGGATGGGAGAAATTTCACAAGACACATCCCAAGAAAAAGAGCTACAGGCAATCAGTGGCTGCAGAAAATGGAGAAACGAGTCTTCTCCAAGGACATGCTCCCTGATAAATTATCTAATCCCAAGTGATAAGCCCTAAACACACATAAGCATGAACAGCAACAAACAAATTCAGAGGTTACCTGTGTGTGTTTGTGTGTGTACATTAGTATCTGTGTTTCCATAACAATAATAATTAAAGAAGAGAATTTGAGAGGAATTAGAAGGAGATGCAGGAAGAGTTGGCAGAGAAAAAGGAAATGCAATGGTGAAAATGATGTAAGTGGCAGTGTTCATGTATAAAATTCTCAAAAATTAATTTAAAAAAAAAGGCTCCATGGAGTCTGAGGCTGACTTCCCAATGCTAGTTCTTGCTGAAGTGACTGACTGGCCCATGCCCTTTAGGATAATTCTTTTCTTTGTTATCAGCCATCACAGTGGAAATAAGCCACTAACTCAGTGGTCTCCAAATCAAATTCTCTTTACCCTTTAAGCAAGAGACACTGGAAGGAGTGTGTGGCCTCGAATGTTCCTCAAAAAGTCAGTCCTGATGACGACCATGCTGAAAGATGGAAGAACATTTCCCCTGAGCCTTTTGCTGTGCCTTTGACGTTCTTGCTTAGGCAAATCTTCTCAACAGAACCACAAGACTGTTACCTATAGCCCTCATCCTGATGCATTCCCTGCCGCTCATGTATGCACAAGAAAATGGAGGCTTGGAGATGTTGCACAATCAATCACTCCTCAGAAATCAGGATCTGGGCACAAAAACTCTCTGATTCCAAAGCCCAGATACTTAACCATAAAATGAAATGGGCTCATTTTGTTAATGTTTCCAAAAATAGTTGACCACTGGCAGTAGTAAAACAAACAAAACTCTTTACCTTACATTAGGAAAACACCAGACTCAAGATATGTATATGACTTCATTATTAACTATTTAAGTCTATTAACTGATTTCTATATACTGTTTTTTCATTCAGATATTGATATATGTCCTTGGAGAACTCAACCACTGAAGATGGTAATACACAACTCTTCTTAAACTTACAATCTATCTTTTTCTTTTGAGACAGGGTCTCGCTATATAACCCAGGCTAGCCTCGAATTTGTACCCGTTCTGCCGCCACCATCCGAGTGGTGAGATTACAGATGTGCATTGCTATACCAGATTGTATGTATCAATACTGAAAACATAAGTGCGCATTTAAAGGGTTGTGGTTTCCTCGACCACTCAGAAAACCCTGCTTTTATTGAGGTAGGACTGTGGGCCACTGGAGTTTTGTATAATTTTTTTAATTTATTAAAGTTTTTTATTTTATTTATTAAAAATTATTTATTGAAAACCTGCTGCTGACAATTAATATTCCTCTTCATAGCAACTAACGCTCCATGCGATTTGTTCAGCTCAACCTCTCCGGAAATAAATTACTGCGATAAAAGCATGCCATCAGTTGTAGCGAAGATAAGTATCACATTTTCTTCAGATTCTAGTAGACATCAAGGAAGGGTTACTATTGTATCTCCCAGTCTCAAGACTATACTTTCAGGGATCATTTCTATAGTTTGTTACTAGAGAAGTTTCTCTGACTGTGTATCTCCCAGTCTCAACGTAGCCCTCAGCAAACTCATTTAGCTAGACTTATATTTACAAACAACTAATTTCAGGAAATTCTAGAAGAAATTAGCTCAGAGAAAGAAGAACTAATTCTTCCAGAAGGATGACCAGAGAAGCCATCGTAGGAATGGGAACTTTTAAACTAGGCCATGAACGGAAGGTTGGAAGGAAGAGGACAGAGAGAATGCAGGTAGAGGTGATAACGTGCGGAGGGCACAGTGATGTTTCTTGATATGGTCACAGGTGAGAGGACTGGCCAATGAAGCTGAGCATGGCTTAAAAAGAGAGTCGTAGTCAGCCTCAGCTAACCAGGATGGAGTGCAGCTTACAAGGATGCCTAGGAAGCTAGGGTGGAATAATTTAGACATATTATATTTCACATTTCATTATTTAACTTTTTGTGTTGCTGGGGTTTGAACAGAGGGCTTTGCACATTCTAGGTAAGAACTTTACCACTGAGTTACACCCCCAACACAAAGAAATCGGCACGTATTATTGAAGTTGGTATTTATAATAATTCTATTTGTTATCGATAAGAAAGTTGACTTTTGAAGTGGCTCAGTTGGTACAGTGCTTGCTTAGCAATCCCAAAGCCCAAGATTTAATCCCTAGTACTGTATAAAACAGGTCTGTAGCCCAAGCACTCAAGCGATGGGAGCCAGAGGATCAGAAGCTGAAGGTCATCTTGGACTACATACCAACTTCAGGTCAGCTACTTCAGACCCCGCTCCAATAAAATAAAACTGAAGCTCAGAAAGATGTATTGTCTTGCTGATAATCACACAGCAAACTTCAGCTAAAATTTTTCCCCAGAATGCCATCATCTCCTTTTAAGCATCTCATAACCAGAGGGTTGTAGGGAAATTAACAAGAGTATTTATTTTGATGTCAGTGAGTGTACACATAACATGGAAAATCAAAAATGAGGAAAGGTTTATTTCTCGTTCCAGCTCATAGCCCCCAAACTCTCTTTTTATTGCAAAACAAAAATTAGGATCATTCAAAGTGCATTGAAGATGTGGATAAGGATAACTCTCTAAGTTTCAAGACTGTTATTTTTTTTGTAATACTTAAGAATATTCATTAATGCTAGGCAGAGGTGGCACACACCTTCAATTCCAGTACTCAGGAGGGAGAGGCAGGTGGATTGTTATGAGTTCAAGGCCAGCCTGGTCTACAGAGCATGTTTTATGACAGCCAGGACTACACAGAGAAATCTTATCTCGAAAAAAATTATTCATTACTTTTTTGACTATAAAGTAATTAATACTTATTTTATAAAACTGGGGGGAGATCTCTTTTAACAATAAAAAAAAAACTGGAGGGAAAAAGCACACTTTAGCCCAGTCACCTCTTAGTATTTTATCAATGCCTTTTTAATTGTTACTTCTGCACACATGCCCATGTATGTATGGACCTTGTACATCACGGGTGACACATGAGACAAACAGACTGTCTGGGTTATGAAGAGCACTGAAGGTAGCAGACCCACAGAGGAGGAGTGTGAGGATTGCTATCTCTCCACGGTCTCACTATTCGGAGCAAGTAGCAACTATAGAGTTAGAGTGAAGATTACCTTAATATTGAGAACATATGGAAGCTCTAATCCCTCTTGAATTCAGGAATCCCAATTGTCTTTCTCAAAATGAATGATGCAGTCACTTTGAGATGCGACCTAACGGCAAAGGCACAGTTCTACCCCTAGTGGAGAAGAGTTGCTTTGTGAATCAGAGAACCCCCAAAGGCTTAAACTACTACTTACTGGTCAGCATGATCTAGACTGAATGCTATATTTATATCTCTCAAAACATATGTCCAGGATGTATGACCAACGAAGATAGTTGGCCAGTAGGAAAATCAGAAGGCAAGATGATACCTTCCAGCCACAGAAATAAAGTCTGGCATCCCCTCACATCCACGTTGCCTATGAAGAATAAACTCTCGGACAAGGACCATTTGCATTGGAAAGGGAACATGGTTATTACCTGAAACAGTTAATCTATGGGAGATCTCACTGAGCCCAACTGACACATCGCACCATCCACACACTTGGAAGGGGACATCACTGTAAATGCCCCATCTCCTGGGCTAGTGGCACCATCAAGCAATTAATAAAACTTTCAGCCTTGTGATTCAGCTTCCATTTAGAGGGTCTAAAGCGCCAAGCCTGTCATCTCACAACAAAATCTCCGCCATCCGTGGTTGTTTAAAAATAATAATAATAATAATAATCCAGGAACTAGAGAGATGGCTCAACAGTTGAGAGCACTTAATGTTCTTCCAGAGGATCCGGGTTCAACTCCCAGCACCTACATGGCAGCTAACAACTGTCTGTAACTTCAATTCCAGGAGACACTGCACTGTGGAATGACACCAACGCACATACAATTCTTTAATTTTTTATGGTTTATTTAACATATTTTATGTGCATTGGTGTGAAGGTGTGAGGTGTCAGATCCCCTGGAACTGGATCTTCAGACAGTTGTGAGCTGCCATGTGGGTGCTGGGAATTGAACCCAGGTCCTTTGGAAGAGCAGTCAGTGCTCTTAACCACTGAGCCATCTCNACAGGCAATCAGTGGCTGCCGAAAATGGAGAAACGAGTCTTCTCCAAGGACATGCCCCCTGATAAATTATCTAATCCCAAGTGATAAGCCCTAAACACACATAAGCATGAACAGCAACAAACAAATTCAGAGGTTACCTGTGTGTGTTTGTGTGTGTACATTAGTATCTGTGTTTCCATAACAATAATAATTAAAGAAGAGAATTTGAGAGGAATTAGAAGGAGATGCAGGAAGAGTTGGCAGAGAAAAAGGAAATGCAATGGTGAAAATGATGTAAGTGGCAGTGTTCATGTATAAAATTCTCAAAAATTAATTTAAAAAAAAAGGCTCCATGGAGTCTGAGGCTGACTTCCCAATGCTAGTTCTTGCTGAAGTGACTGACTGGCCCATGCCCTTTAGGATAATTCTTTTCTTTGTTATCAGCCATCACAGTGGAAATAAGCCACTAACTCAGTGGTCTCCAAATCAAATTCTCTTTACCCTTTAAGCAAGAGACACTGGAAGGAGTGTGTGGCCTCGAATGTTCCTCAAAAAGTCAGTCCTGATGACGACCATGCTGAAAGATGGAAGAACATTTCCCCTGAGCCTTTTGCTGTGCCTTTGACGTTCTTGCTTAGGCAAATCTTCTCAACAGAACCACAAGACTGTTACCTATAGCCCTCATCCTGATGCATTCCCTGCCGCTCATGTATGCACAAGAAAATGGAGGCTTGGAGATGTTGCACAATCAATCACTCCTCAGAAATCAGGATCTGGGCACAAAAACTCTCTGATTCCAAAGCCCAGATACTTAACCATAAAATGAAATGGGCTCATTTTGTTAATGTTTCCAAAAATAGTTGACCACTGGCAGTAGTAAAACAAACAAAACTCTTTACCTTACATTAGGAAAACACCAGACTCAAGATATGTATATGACTTCATTATTAACTATTTAAGTCTATTAACTGATTTCTATATACTGTTTTTTCATTCAGATATTGATATATGTCCTTGGAGAACTCAACCACTGAAGATGGTAATACACAACTCTTCTTAAACTTACAATCTATCTTTTTCTTTTGAGACAGGGTCTCGCTATATAACCCAGGCTAGCCTCGAATTTGTACCCGTTCTGCCGCCACCATCCGAGTGGTGAGATTACAGATGTGCATTGCTATACCAGATTGTATGTATCAATACTGAAAACATAAGTGCGCATTTAAAGGGTTGTGGTTTCCTCGACCACTCAGAAAACCCTGCTTTTATTGAGGTAGGACTGTGGGCCACTGGAGTTTTGTATAATTTTTTTAATTTATTAAAGTTTTTTATTTTATTTATTAAAAATTATTTATTGAAAACCTGCTGCTGACAATTAATATTCCTCTTCATAGCAACTAACGCTCCATGCGATTTGTTCAGCTCAACCTCTCCGGAAATAAATTACTGCGATAAAAGCATGCCATCAGTTGTAGCGAAGATAAGTATCACATTTTCTTCAGATTCTAGTAGACATCAAGGAAGGGTTACTATTGTATCTCCCAGTCTCAAGACTATACTTTCAGGGATCATTTCTATAGTTTGTTACTAGAGAAGTTTCTCTGACTGTGTATCTCCCAGTCTCAACGTAGCCCTCAGCAAACTCATTTAGCTAGACTTATATTTACAAACAACTAATTTCAGGAAATTCTAGAAGAAATTAGCTCAGAGAAAGAAGAACTAATTCTTCCAGAAGGATGACCAGAGAAGCCATCGTAGGAATGGGAACTTTTAAACTAGGCCATGAACGGAAGGTTGGAAGGAAGAGGACAGAGAGAATGCAGGTAGAGGTGATAACGTGCGGAGGGCACAGTGATGTTTCTTGATATGGTCACAGGTGAGAGGACTGGCCAATGAAGCTGAGCATGGCTTAAAAAGAGAGTCGTAGTCAGCCTCAGCTAACCAGGATGGAGTGCAGCTTACAAGGATGCCTAGGAAGCTAGGGTGGAATAATTTAGACATATTATATTTCACATTTCATTATTTAACTTTTTGTGTTGCTGGGGTTTGAACAGAGGGCTTTGCACATTCTAGGTAAGAACTTTACCACTGAGTTACACCCCCAACACAAAGAAATCGGCACGTATTATTGAAGTTGGTATTTATAATAATTCTATTTGTTATCGATAAGAAAGTTGACTTTTGAAGTGGCTCAGTTGGTACAGTGCTTGCTTAGCAATCCCAAAGCCCAAGATTTAATCCCTAGTACTGTATAAAACAGGTCTGTAGCCCAAGCACTCAAGCGATGGGAGCCAGAGGATCAGAAGCTGAAGGTCATCTTGGACTACATACCAACTTCAGGTCAGCTACTTCAGACCCCGCTCCAATAAAATAAAACTGAAGCTCAGAAAGATGTATTGTCTTGCTGATAATCACACAGCAAACTTCAGCTAAAATTTTTCCCCAGAATGCCATCATCTCCTTTTAAGCATCTCATAACCAGAGGGTTGTAGGGAAATTAACAAGAGTATTTATTTTGATGTCAGTGAGTGTACACATAACATGGAAAATCAAAAATGAGGAAAGGTTTATTTCTCGTTCCAGCTCATAGCCCCCAAACTCTCTTTTTATTGCAAAACAAAAATTAGGATCATTCAAAGTGCATTGAAGATGTGGATAAGGATAACTCTCTAAGTTTCAAGACTGTTATTTTTTTTGTAATACTTAAGAATATTCATTAATGCTAGGCAGAGGTGGCACACACCTTCAATTCCAGTACTCAGGAGGGAGAGGCAGGTGGATTGTTATGAGTTCAAGGCCAGCCTGGTCTACAGAGCATGTTTTATGACAGCCAGGACTACACAGAGAAATCTTATCTCGAAAAAAATTATTCATTACTTTTTTGACTATAAAGTAATTAATACTTATTTTATAAAACTGGGGGGAGATCTCTTTTAACAATAAAAAAAAAACTGGAGGGAAAAAGCACACTTTAGCCCAGTCACCTCTTAGTATTTTATCAATGCCTTTTTAATTGTTACTTCTGCACACATGCCCATGTATGTATGGACCTTGTACATCACGGGTGACACATGAGACAAACAGACTGTCTGGGTTATGAAGAGCACTGAAGGTAGCAGACCCACAGAGGAGGAGTGTGAGGATTGCTATCTCTCCACGGTCTCACTATTCGGAGCAAGTAGCAACTATAGAGTTAGAGTGAAGATTACCTTAATATTGAGAACATATGGAAGCTCTAATCCCTCTTGAATTCAGGAATCCCAATTGTCTTTCTCAAAATGAATGATGCAGTCACTTTGAGATGCGACCTAACGGCAAAGGCACAGTTCTACCCCTAGTGGAGAAGAGTTGCTTTGTGAATCAGAGAACCCCCAAAGGCTTAAACTACTACTTACTGGTCAGCATGATCTAGACTGAATGCTATATTTATATCTCTCAAAACATATGTCCAGGATGTATGACCAACGAAGATAGTTGGCCAGTAGGAAAATCAGAAGGCAAGATGATACCTTCCAGCCACAGAAATAAAGTCTGGCATCCCCTCACATCCACGTTGCCTATGAAGAATAAACTCTCGGACAAGGACCATTTGCATTGGAAAGGGAACATGGTTATTACCTGAAACAGTTAATCTATGGGAGATCTCACTGAGCCCAACTGACACATCGCACCATCCACACACTTGGAAGGGGACATCACTGTAAATGCCCCATCTCCTGGGCTAGTGGCACCATCAAGCAATTAATAAAACTTTCAGCCTTGTGATTCAGCTTCCATTTAGAGGGTCTAAAGCGCCAAGCCTGTCATCTCACAACAAAATCTCCGCCATCCGTGGTTGTTTAAAAATAATAATAATAATAATAATCCAGGAACTAGAGAGATGGCTCAACAGTTGAGAGCACTTAATGTTCTTCCAGAGGATCCGGGTTCAACTCCCAGCACCTACATGGCAGCTAACAACTGTCTGTAACTTCAATTCCAGGAGACACTGCACTGTGGAATGACACCAACGCACATACAATTCTTTAATTTTTTATGGTTTATTTAACATCATTTATGTGCATTGGTGTGAAGGTGTGAGGTGTCAGATCCCCTGGAACTGGATCTTCAGACAGTTGTGAGCTGCCATGTGGGTGCTGGGAATTGAACCCAGGTCCTTTGGAAGAGCAGTCAGTGCTCTTAACCACTGAGCCATCTCTCCAGCCCCCAAACAATTCTTTTTTTTTTTTTTTGGTTTTTCGAGACAGGGTTTCTCTGTGGTTTGGAGCCTGTCCTGGAACTAGCTCTTGTAGACCAGGTTGGTCTCGAACTTACAGAGATCCGCCTATCTCTGCCTCCCGAGTGCTGGGATTAAAGGCGTGCGCCACCACCGCCCGGCTCCCCCATACAATTCTTTAAATATGTTTTTAAAAATAGTAATAATCTATGGGACTTGCCGACTCTCAGAACATCTTTTGTACATCCAACTCTGGAATCTTCTGCAGCTTCTTATTACTTCATGTGACATTTAAGAAACACATAAAGCTGCTATCGGTGGCTGTAAAGCCAGGCGTTATGTGGTGTCCTAGGAGAAATACAATAAAAGAAAGGATCACTTCCGCTTTCAACAAGCTTGCAGTCTGTTAAAGGTAAACACAAGAGCCAACTACATGTCAGGAGAAGACAGAATTAAATGTCGTATTGTAAGATGGCCACCCTCCCATACTACAAGAAGATAAAATGCTGTCTATGGAAGGCATACCGAAACCAGAACCTAAGTTCAGGCTCAGGCAGCATGACTTTCTGGTAGAATGACCTTAACAACCTCTTGAAGCCTTTGAACTAGATGGCTTTGTCCTTTTCCTGTCATAAAATTCTCTAACTCTCCATGACTCATCCTGGGATATAATGAAGGCAAGGTAAACTTTGTATAAGCAGAAAGGAACAAAAGGGCATTCAAGATAGGTGCAGCGTGAATCAGAAAAAAAGGAAAACTGGTGATGTGTGGCCAGGAAAACAAAGAGAAGATGAGTGTGGCACACAGTGAACTGAGTTCATAAAAACCTGCTGCTATCAGGCAGGGCCAGGGTGGCCACTGTCTTCCACTTCCAACCCCAGGCAACCCCGGGGCCCTCCATTAATGCCATCACATGTAATGACATCTTAGCAAGGTCTTTCGAAATGACCAACAGTGGAGTTCGGAAGTCCTCTACTCTAAGACCTTCAACTTGTTGGCTGTAAAAACCCTATTAAAATTAGTTCAGAGAAGAACATAATGGAATATGGAGGACCTTACTACTTCCAGCCATGATATAATAGGGTCTCATGTGACCTGGACACACCCATTCGCTTCATCTGATGCTCTGAGCCCTGTGGTTTCTTGCTGTAAATCTGCTTCCTGTTCCCTTCTAACCCTTGCCGGCTTAGTCATTCCTGCCTGCTACAACATGGTCATAACAAGAACCCTGTCTCGAGCCGTTCTTGAGTACGGTGTTTTCATGGTATGATGCCAACACTCAGTTCTTGGTTCTAGGGGAAGCATTTGATTAAGTAAAAGCCAGTAGATGAAGCCATAATTCTCTGTAGTTCCTCCATTATCAGATGAAAATAGAATCTCTGCTACCCAGTTGTATCTCCTCTCAGGCTCTGGTTCTGGGTTGAACACATTAAGCTAGATAAACAGAACAATTTATCTATAGTGAGCAAATCAACTATTTCCTTTGCTACAGACTACTAATATATGACAATTTAGACATAGCATATTTAAAAAGATTTGTGAACTAGCGTAATGACCTTACTGTCATGTATAGCATCCTATTCAAAAGAAAAAGCATTTCGAGTTCTATATTATAAGTTTTTAGATTGGGGGTGGTCTTCATAGAGCAACCACCAGTGGGATAATGAACATAAGGGTGAAATGAAGGAGATAGGCAATTACACACACACACACACACACACACACACACGGAGAATCAGAACCAGACACTTGGAAATACTTTACTTTCAAATGGCAGGTGAGAAGAAAGTAAGGGGGTAGCCCCCCCCCTGCCCTCCATGACATTAAGAGGCTATTAAAAAGGAAACGTGACTGGACATGGTGGCAGGAGGCAGGAGGTAGAGGCAGGAGGACAAGGAGTCTGGGTCATCCTCCACTGCATAGCCAGTTTGAGGCCAGCCTGGGCCTATATGAGGCAATGTATTAGAAAGAAAGAAAAGAAAAAGCAAGAGAGAGGGAGGGAGGGGGAGGGAAGAAAGGACGGACAGCCGGCAGGCAGACAGGCAGGCAGGCAGGATGGAAGGAAGGAAGGAAGGAAGGAAGGAAGGAAGGAAGGAAGGAAGGAAGGAAGGAAGGAAGGAAGGAAGGAAAGAATGAAAAAGAAAGAGAAAGAGAGAACTAAACTAACCTTTGTTTGCCACAACTGTCCAAGAACTAGACATACAATTACTTATTCCTCACACAATCTAAGCAGCAGCTATTGCTAGTCCCACTACCAGACAGTGGGGCTGGTACAGCTGACTTGTGCGTTTGTGCGACAAAACCGATATTCCACACTGGGTCCCTTTGACTTCCAAACATATGTTCAATCAACACCCCTCACTCCCCCAGGCAGCACAGAGGTTCCAGCACTCTGAGATGAACTCGCTGGAACCCTCCCCAGTCCTGCTGCAAGGAGCAAGGGGTCTCATGCATCAGTTTTCTCAGTAAAGAAAAGGTCTTTTAGTGTGTGTGTGCTCACACACACACACACACACACACACATGCACGCATGCATTTTTCAAATGATTGGGCTCACATGTGTGAATGCTTAGAAAAGTTTAGGCCTCAAACCCTTCACCCTTTACTCTGCTAGATCCAGATGAAGCTCCCAACCTCAAATTCCAGACGTCTTGGGTTGCGCTGAGTCAAGGTCTCCTTACCATATACCATTCGCTCTGATAATAAGATCTGGAACAATCTGGTCGGTGGTAGTTCGGTATGCAGAGTTTTACAGAACTCAGATGATCTGCTTGTCTTCTCTCCAGCCTCTGCTGATGAGCAGTCTGAGAAAGCAATTGTTGACAACGATGAACATGCATATACATAAATATGCATGAAGGCGATATAATGCGGCAGCTATTGCTATTATTACCCCGACGTTGCTTTGGATGCGGTGATCCGTAGCCACATGATCAGTCCTATAAAGAGGGAAAGGTCACCTGCCTAGACCTGATTACAGGCAAACAATAGTTTCTGCAGACTACAAAACTTATCTGAATATTGAAGAAATACAAAGGAGTCCAAGTAAATACACTTACCTCGGGGGGGAAAAAAACCTGAAACCCCGTCAGCACAGACATTTTAAAGGGAAGATGGACCAAGCGCTGAAGACAGAGAAGAAGAAATCAAATATGCCATTGGAGTAATCTTCAATACTGGCCCTCAGGGGATAAGCTAAGTAACCTAATAGGTGTTTTCCATCTTTGAATTCTATGACTGGAATAGTAATGAAGGTTTTAGTTTGGAATTGGGATGCTGCAGACTACTTAGAAGGTCTACAGAAAAAAATATATGCTTTATATTACCTACCCACACCCTGTCTGGATTAAACTGGTACTGACTGATTTCTATTTTCCTAAGTGCTCACTCACTGTAACAGAATTTTTACACAGAACACGATCATCATATACACACACATGCAATTATGGCTGAAGATACATGAGCACTTGCGGATCGATAGGGTGTTCATTCCCGATGCGCTGTGCCCTGCTTCACGTTCAACACATGGGGAATGAAAGCAGGTTTCTTTTAGAAGAGGAAAAAAAAAACAGTTGGCTGCTGTAGAGTGGAATGTGTGGGTCAGATCTTAATTCCTGGAATATGTCAGCAAATGAGTCTTATAACTTACAATGTAACTTATAACTTACAATGTTTATCTGAAGTGATGCATGTGTTGGGGGGAAGAGGAGATTGGCATATGGCAAGACAGGTTTAACTTCCCTGTGAGTTCATTAGCAGCAGTATTTGGCCTCCATATCGAAATTACAGCGAGCTTGTCTTGAAAGTTAAAAATATCCCCACATTGATCACGTTCATTTGCTAAGGTGGTAACGAGTCTGAATTATATGTGAAGACATTGAAACCATCGGCCACGAATGCTCTTGCAAAGGCTGGTGAGAGCCGAGTGTCTCTCCAGGTGGTTTAGAAAACCGACCCGCTAAATCAGAGTCAAATAATACGTGGGTCAAATTCCACAATCTGAAATTCAATAAAAATGTGGGGTTCGTTATGCTACCTCTTAAATAATATTCATATGAGCAGAGGAACATATGATAAATGAGTAGACCTTATAATCGGGACCGAATCCATTATCACCTTAGACTTTTTCATCTCCTGCAAACTGATAGCTGTTGAAACGGAATCTGATCCGCATAAACAAATTCATCTTTATGCATGTGAACCTGATATGAGCAGACCCCTCCTCAGCACCACACCGCATGCTCTTTTCATTATCGGACACTTTCAAGGATATACACACCCTAAGTACACCTAAAAGTTATTTCTATTGAAGAGGGCATAAAATCCTAACATGTGGATCTCCAAACTCAGTAAATTATTACCAACCACTAGTATAAACTGTTACATTTCATGCCGCCCTTTGTGGAATGTACAGATACATGGAAGCATATCTGTTTCAGGGTTCTCTCCCCTCAGGAGTGTTTGAAAGATAGTTATTGTATAAACAGCATTTGCACTTTTTTCTTTTCCCATTGTTGGCGAGTGACGTTAAAAATGTGTTTCCTCCACCTTAGACCTTCCCTCAAGTGAAGTCATGTGAGTTTATGAAGGGGACATTAGAGCTCTTGTTTCATGGAGACCAGCATTATACAATCTAGTACCATAGCATCCTCCTTCGTGGGCACCAGCCAATGCTGTGTTTAGCGCTGGTGCAACCTCCATCCATTCATCCGTTCCCTTTCCAGCTAATAGGTATGCACCGTGCCAGTGTTTTCGTGCAGGGAAAGGCAGAACAGTAGTCACGTAGGGAGTGGAGAAGAAACCCTCCATTTCTGAAGCAAGGTTCTGATTATACGGTACTTCCTTTGTTAACAGTAATTGCTTGTTACCTTACAACATTATCCTTTAATTAGAAATGCCAATGCAGGAAAATGTTAACTAGGCCTCCCACCTATTATCAAATATTAGATATGTCAAAATCACAAGCAGGTGTAGAAAAGCATACTGATAAGGATAATAATGTAATAATAACAACATCTGCCACTTATTGCTTGGAGTGTGCCTGACACCATGACAAACACTTTAGATTCGACTGCAGGATCATGCCTTCTCTTGCCGCCGGGATCGTGTGTAATATATGGATGGTTCTTTCAATGCTACCACACAGTATCACATAAATAGTAAATATTAGAAGTAGTTCTGTCAAAAATATGAGTAGATGAATAAATGAACGGTATCTTGCTTAATGCCCACGATCTAGATAATGTTACTTCTCAGAACGGATGGAGTGAACTTGAAAACAGAGAAGTGAAGAAATTGCCACAAAACTAAGATTTAAATCCAGTCTTGAGTGACGCTAAGGTCATCAGGTATGACGGCACTCTGACCCACATAAACAAATTCGTCTTTATGAATGTAAATATGGGATGGCAGTAACCCTTTGAAGTGCCCCAACACATGCAAGGCAAGGTCCAGGGGACAAAACCCCCTGGCATCTTCGGTCCTGAATCTCATCTTCCTCGGTAAGTCAAACATGTTCCTCTTTCCTTTCTCCCTGGGACATGTTCTTACTGTTTAGCCCTGGTTGGCCTTATTATGTAGAGCAGGCTGCTCTCAAACTTACAGAAACCCACTTGCTTCTGCCTCCCAAGTGCTGGCATTGAAGGCCGACATCACCACGCCCAACTCACAGTGCTTCTCCTTTTCTTTTCTTTCTATTGAGATAGGATCTCTCTATTATGTACCCTGGCCATCCTAGAACTGGCTATGCAGACTCAGCTGACCTCAAACTCACAGAAATTCACCAGTGTCCACCTCTTGGGTGCTGGGATTAAAGGTGTATGCCTCTGTGTCTGACTCCATATTCTTTTTTTGGAAAAGTTCTTATTTCACTTTTTTTTTGGGGGGGGGTGAGCCACACAAATGCACCCGTCCTGCGAGTTGGTTCTTTCCTGTCACCCTGTAGGCCCTGATCATCAGGCATGGCAGCAAGTGACTTTACTAGATGGGCTATCTTACTGGCCTGCATATTCTTGATTGAAACAATCCTTTTGCTCTATCATTCTCTTTCATTTGACAAAGTTTTTCATATTTGTTTTGTGTGTCTAAGCCCATGTGTGTGTACAGTCACGTGAGTTCTCCAATGCTGCTGCTTAGGATGGGTCCTCTTAGCAAGCCTAGAGCTTGCTGATTCAACTAGACCAGCCACTCACAAGCCATAGGAATCCTCCTGTCTCTGCAGCCCCGAAGCTAAGGAAAATTAAAGGTGTGTGGTCCATCCAGCTCCTGAGTTTTCACAAGAGTGTTAGAAATCCAAGTACAGGCCCTCAAGTTCACTGTCTCCTCAGTTCTCATCTGATGAGTATCTTTGATTGCCTACTCTCTTTGTATTTTTTTCATGCTAGTCCTATAAACACATGCTCAGTGTTCATTCTGAGCCCGTAGAAAGAACTTTTGAAATGATCTATCTTAAGACAACCCTTGCTTGCTCCACCCCCAAAGATTGGGAAGCATTTAGAGTGTGGGGGTTCAAATTGTCTTCTTTACATTGAAACCTGGTGTGGGAAAAAGTAGGCTCCAGGGCTTTGTGACCCTGGTAGCTTAACTGTGGTGAGCCTCAATTCTCTAAACAAAATTAAAACAATGGGAAGAAACAATTTTTTTTTAATTCTGCAAATGTTTTTAGCATAGTATGGCAAACAGGAGGTTAAACTTGTCACCAATTTCTTCAGAAAACTTGTTAAAACAACTTGGGAAATCAGAGGTCATAAATTTGAAGAAGAGTGGGGAAGGGTATCTGGGAAGGCTTAGAGGGAGGAAGGGGAAGAGAGAATGTTGTAATTATATTATAGTCTCAAAAATAAATTTTTAGCCAGTTGGTGGTGGTGCATGCCTTTAATCCCAGCACTCGAGAGGCAGAGACAGGCGGATCTCTGTGAGTTTGAGGCCAGCCTGGTCTACAAGAGCTAGTTCCAGGACAAGCTCCAAGCTACGGAGCAAACCCTGTCTCAAAACACCAAAAAAATAAAAAATAAAAATAAATTTTTAAAAGATGTGGGAAAGTCACAAGTTGACAGCAAAAGCTGGTGTGCAGGGGTCATGCCATCCCTGGAGAAAGGCACTGAAGGGGGAGGCAAGGGTGTCACTGGAGGACTCTAGAAAGACACCTGCTACTGGTTTAGATTTCCAAATTAAAGCCATACTCCCCTTCTGGGGAGGTGTTCAGACCAATGGCCTCTCAGATGGACAGTGAAAGGGAGAGTTATATCTTGAGTCTGGGCCTGAGTTTGACTCTCTGTGAAAGGGCAAATTCAACTCACGTAAGGGAAGTCTCAAGAGTGGAAACTGGTAGAGAGTCAAAGGTTTGGGATTCTATAATCTCTGTGTTCCATCTAGCAACTGCATTTTATGATTCTAACTTCCGACCAATTTCCAAGAGTAACTGAGTGGTCTCAAATGTCCCGTCAATCTATTAAAGCAGAGCACCCAGGTGCTGGGAAGAGGGAGAAAAGAGAAAGGGCATCACCTCAGTGCAAAACCTCTCGGTGCTTGAATGGTCTTAAGCAGGATTAGGAAGTACCATGAAGCAGAGCCGAGAGAGGGCAATGCTTGCTTCCCTTCCTCATGCCCCAGGAAGATATTGATCTATTGATCCAAGCTTGGCAAGTCCCCCTGAACAAATACGAATGCACCCTCAGATGGGATATTCCAAAAGCAGACAAGAAAGTGAACATCACTTTTCACGTTGAAGGGACTAGATGGCTAGCTCAGCAGTTAAGAGCACTCGCTACTCTTGCAGAGAACCCCCAGTTTGGTTCTCAACACCCACAGCAGGAAGCTCACAGTGGCTTGTTGGATCTCTAGGGGATCCAACGCCCTCTTCTGGCCTGTACAGACATCTGCACACATGTGCACATATAGACACATATACATGTAAGTAAAAATCAAAACAAAACACTTCACCTTAAAAAGAAAAGCCTTTTCTCTCTTAGCAAAGAGAGAATAATCGATAAAGACCTGATTCTTGCTTTTTCCTGGAGAGCGATTCAGAAAGAAATGAAAAAACTTTCTACTCGCAAAGTGAGGAAGGTAACAACCAATGAGGCAGAAATTGATCTGTGAACAGAGGTACAAATGATACGTGACAGAAAAACAAAACAAAATGTTAAGCCAAGACACTAAAAGAAAGTTTTTCAAAGCTAAATTCAAAATACCTTCAATAGAAAGTATTCTGAAAATTGAAAAACCAATTGATCTTTTAAGAACAAGCAGAGTTTCTAATAAGGGGGAAAACAGTCTCCCTAATAAAAAGGAAAAAATTGAGCAAAGGCCATAGGCAAGTAACATAGAATGTGATGTTCATTTTCTTGTTTATTTTTAGAATAACCCATCTGAGGGTGCACTCATATTTGTTCAGGATAATTTGCCAAGCACAGATCAAAACTTAGTATATTCACCTTACTACTACTCAAAAATATTCAAATTAGAACAGTAAACTACAGGTTATGTAGTGGAGGAACACACCTCTAATCCCAACTCTTGAGAGGCAGAGGCAGGCCAACCTCTGCCAGTTCAAGGCCAGCCTGGTCTAGAACTACAGAGCAAGTTCCAGGAATGCCAGAACGGTTACTAAGGGAACCCCTGCTTTAAAAAAAAAAAAAAA
>JAQHUG010000167.1:2063261-2088955 GCA_028555095.1 Dicrostonyx torquatus
CACACACACATGCTCACACACAATGCATACACACACGCATGCTCACACACAATGCGTACACACAGGCTCCCACAAAGAAGTCAAGCAGTGGTTCCTAATGGGGCCCCACCTCACTTACAAGATGAATGAGAATGCTTCCTATTCCATGTGTCATATTCGTTTCTACTTTTAAACTCTTCTTTTTCCGTTTTTAAAGAGCACAACTTGGAACGTGATGCCACCCTGGGTCTGCGTCACACTAAGACTGTGTCCTTTCCTTAGCACTGCTCCTGGCAGTAGGCAAGCTCTAGTAACAGATGAAGTCCAGGAACTCAGGGTTGGACCACGGCCCCAGCTTCCTAGGAAACAAGGTGGGCTTTATAAATCATTCTCCACAAGGATCTCATGTCAGGAAGCATCGAAAAGGATGCTTTCCTTGCTCCGTTACCTGCCCCGCTGCCTTTCTGGCTTGGAACCTTCTTGGTCTGTGTAGTCGTTGAGATAAGACAGACTCAGCTTTAGCTTCACCTTTGCCAACTTACCCCATGCCCCAGGAAGGTCAACAGAAAACCAAAACCAGCCCTAGATAAGAGGCCTGAAGCAGAAGCTTGACTAGTTCATACACGGGCAGCTCTTCTCCCTGTGGGTCATCCAACCTAATTCTCAAAAATGGGAGCTTAGAACAAGAACTTGGCCCAGTGGGAAAACACGGCACAAGGCAGATACTTACTGATAGACTTTCCTTGGACACGTTGGCAGGCAGTGGCTTTATACAGACATAATATTTCCATTTCTCCTGGAAGAAAATAATTCAATAATCCCGGTGAAAGGTGATCCGGACATTGCCTAGAACAGTGATTGGGGTGACAGCATGGGGAAGATGAGCTAAGAAGCACACCTGGGAGAATTTGAGCCCACGTGGAGAGGAGAGATGTGAACTGGGGTGGGGGTTTACAGAGAAATCAGTGGAGTTTTTTATTATTATTATTATGTATACAGTATTCTGACTGCATGGATCCCTGAAGGCCAGAAGAGGGCGCTACATCTCATTACAGATGACTGTGAGCCACCATGTGGTTGCTGGGAATTGAACTCAGGACCTCTGGAAGAGCAGCGAGTGCTCTTAACCTCTGAGCCATCTCTCCAGCCCTGGAGTTTTGTTTTTATAAGGGTCCAGCTCAGAGAAAACTCAAAGCAAAGAGACAAACATAATCCCCTCAAGGCAGTCTCATCTCTACAGAGAATCAGAATCTGAAGATTGGGTGACTCAAACAATTAACAACTTTGTTGTAATTTATTTAAAAAAACGTCACAAAGAGAAGTCATGCCATGCAACGGGGCTCACATGGGAGGATTATTAGAAGAGGAGAGAGAAGGGGCAGAAAAAGAGACAGAGAAGGGGGCGGTGAGGGAGCAGACAACGGTCCTTGGGGACAAGAGGCAGGAGAAAGAGAGAGAGAGAGAGAGAGAGAGAGAGAGAGAGAGAGAGAAGAGGTAGGCAAGGCCTACCGTTTAAAAGGGAACATAGTAAATGTGCACAGGAGATGCTCTTAATGGCTGCAGCTGAGAATGTATTCCCTCAGGACCCAAGGGCAGGTCAGTACAGATGCCTGAATCCTAACAGACTTCACTGTTAGAAGTTTCTAGATTCAGGTTTGACTATGATAGTGACCGAGTACAGCTTAATAGTGGAGTGCTTGCCTTCCACACACGTAGTTCTCGCACCACCACTAACAGGGAAAAACGTCCACCAAGGTGTAAACCCTTCCAGCAATCAGCACCACCCATTAACCACCTCACCAAGCTTTCTCTCTTCCTTTTTCATTTTCTTCCTCGTTGGAAAGCCCACCACCACTGGGGTAGCTCAGGGTTCTTGTTGTCACCTTGCAGAGGAAAAACCTCAGCTGGGCTATTAAAGGCTTAGGGCTGAAGAAACGGCCCAGTTGTGAAGAGCACTTGCTCTTCTGCTCACACATCCACCTGTAGCTCCAGCTCCTGAGGAACTGGTACCCTCTCCGGCCTTTGTGAGCACCCACATGCACGTCACTCCTCCTCTGCACACAAATATAATTTGAAGTAACTTTTTCTAAGTTTTGTCTAAAATCAAACCAGATTCTAGCACTTTCTATCAATGGTTGATATATCTGTAGCCCTGGTAAATCTGATCCTGAGAGGGCAAAAAGTATGAGGGCTTCAGCTTGAAGACAAATAAGAAAGACATCTCTAAAAGTTCTTTGGAACATTCCAGAAGCCAGGAGTCAACGGCCAAATGACAAAACTGTATTAAGTTGTTGGACAAGATAGTAACATCATTTGAAAAGTTTTCCAGAATTTGATGCTACACTGGTGTTTTTATGAAATTCCTCCTGAATGAATTCTATCTTACATCCATATTGTCACTGTGGAAAAAACATTTTAGCAAAGATGATAGCAAGAAAACCAGTTTTCTGCTTTGAACACTGCGAGGTGATTTTTTTAGGCTCTCCATCACCAAGTGTGAGAGTTCTGGCATGCGTGCTCATGCATGTGCTTACGGAGGCTGGAGCACAGCCTCTGGTCCTGAGGCGCCATCCACCTTGTTTTTGAGGCAGGATCTCTCCCTGGCTTTGAGTTCACAGAATAAGCTAAGCAAGCTTTCTAGCCAGCAAAGCCTCAGAATTCACCTGCCTCACCTACCTACCCTGTACTCGGATTTACAAACCCCTCCCATGGCTTTTTCGCATGGGTCCTGGAGACCGAACTCTGACCTCTGGGCTTGCAAGGTAAGCACTTGACCAACTGAGCCATCACCCCAGTCTCCATGGCCAGTCATTTCTCAAATGTGCTGGTTGACACAGATCATACATGTCTTAGCCTTTTCAGAAAGGGCAGTACACATGAGTTACATCTAACCAACAATAGTTTAATCCCTTTGGCATTATTAAGTCGGGCTCCCCATGGCAAACCATCAGTACCGTGGACAAATAACCTTGGATCCAGAGACAGGTTCTCAGATCTGGCTCCACCACCTACTAGTTTGGTAACTGTGAGTGAACAGGTTTAGCAGAATCTGTCTCCATCCTGGAGGATGTCCTCATGAGGCAAATGAAAATAACAATGCCTACCTGGTGGGGGGCTTGAATGATGAATTTATATTAAGACTCAGAGGATGAAGCTAGACACAGCAATAAGTCAATGAACAGTAGCTCTCATGACTGAAGGGGAAGGAACAGAGGAAAAAGAGAAAACCCCCTATCAGGCAGCCTGGAAAGGCCACTAGAGAAAGCTCATTCCAGAGCCTTCAAACCTTTAATAAAATACAACACACACTTGAAAAATATGTGCTTGGTTCCAACTCTCATATTTTTAGTGATCCTGGAAAAGATATCCTGTCATCTTTGGCTCGGATTTTACAAAACACAGGAATAAAAACACTTACCAGTGACCTTTCTGGAGACACAGTGAATGCTTGCTTTTCCAAGTTCAGTCGTGGTTGGACGTTCCCTACATCAAAAGTCATTCCCACTCCTGTCTTCAGATTACCCACGCACACTCAGAGGGCCATGCAGCCGTGGACAGGTTCAAGACCTGCTGTGTGAGTTTCCAGAAAGGATATATGGCCGTCTTTCTGAGGAAGGCATCAAAGTGTTTAGACATTCACGCTGTTGGAAAGAAACAGAAAGCCTGTGTTTCAAGGTGCTTTTTTCACGCTTCTTCCTCTGTAGAGCTGGGGGCCACTCATTTCCTACTCTTTGAATTAAAAAAAAAAAAAACCTCTTTAAATGGCGGAGGATTTATGACAGCTCCTCTCCCCTTCTCCAGGACAAATCACCCTGGTTCCTTTAACTTCTGCAGAGCACTCTGGAATGCCCTGACTCTATTAAAGTGTTTGACGCCCCCATGGACCTTAATAAAATACTCTGGAAAAACTGGCGAATAGGTTGACTTTTGCCATAGATCTTATTTCCCAAACTTCTAAACATGCCTGTAGCTTTCCTGTCCAAGTTCAAATATAGTATAACACATCACGAGAGCCGAGAGGCAGGAAGTGCTTCTCTGAACCTGGCACCATCGTCCTAAATGGAAAATACCATTTGTTTCCTTGGCAATTTGTCCTTGGTAAGTGGAAAAAATGGGGGAGAAGGGGTTAAGGCTACTGTGAACGAGCCACACGACGGCACCCAGTTCTCAGAGGACGGGGTACAATCTGCTGAAAGAGTTTCCCTGGGAACAGGCTAACTGCTCGGTTCTTCAGCAGGAAGCTGGAGCAGAGGTCTGAAGGTCTAATGGTCTCATGACAAGTCACTTCTGCTCCCAAGTTCCTAATCAAGAGTTGAACTGCAGGAAGGAAAGCAAAGGACACCAACTAATGAGAAAGTCACCAGCGCCACAGACGCTGCAAGGCAGAAGACCTTTCCAACACGTTCAGAGCCAAAAGAGTACCTTTTAGTGTTTGTTTTGATTATATTTGCCTGTAACCCAGCAACTGGGCCCAGATGCCAGGAGCCCAAAGAGAACACTGCTGATGACCGGTGTAGGAAGAGAGAAGGAATTGCATTTGTGTCCTTCCTCAAGAGGTTCTTCTCAAGGTGAGTGAAAAAAGCTGGGCTCTCTGAAGCTGTTGTGAACCCTTCCTCATTTTTCTAACAACCGTCAGGGTGATTTATGATGCATACGTGCTCATTACTCGCTTCTTCTTTTTGAATTTTGAAGACAGGACACAGTGGGAGATGAGACTCTTGAGCCAGAGCTAAGCTGATACTTTAAAGCAAGCAGATGAGTTTTCCAGCCCCCCACCCTCACCTTGAGACCGCCCTCCCTGGATCGTGATTTCCCCTTACCTGAAATAATCATTCATCTGCTCAAGGATACTGTAAATGTTTGGATGTCAAGACTCACACGTCGCTCAATAAGCTAAGACACCCCTGCTTTAGGCATGCTCCTGTCTGTCATGGCAAGCTAAAGCAATGTGGTCAACGGATGAAGTTCATTCGGCCTATGACAAAATCACATCAAAATGTGACAGAGAGAAGGCTATGATTTCCACAGACATCTAGGAAAAGGAAAACACTCTTACAGTCTAATATATTCTTAAAAAGCTTTACAACTATGTCAATCTATGACTCCAATTTTTAGTGTAGTTTTTCTTTGCTCATGACCTTCTAGAAATAAGGAAGTATGAAGTATGTGCAGGGTGTTGGTTTTGTTTAGCCATCATCCCTTGGGCATTTGGAAACAACAGGGGAGAGAGATGGAGAACCTAGGTCCTTGTGTGTGGTAGGTAAATACCTTATCACTGAGCTGTGTCTCCAACCCTGAAGGTTATAGATGTAACTCTTAATTTCTTCTTTGCTAGATGAATCAACCCAATTGATATGATTCTTTCTTTCACAAGGCTTTTACATGGTGTGTTAGAAAATAGCTGAATGAAATGGGCAGTGGTGATGCACACCTTTAATCTCAGCTCTTGGAAGGCCGAGGCAAAAGGGTCTCTGTGAGTTCGAGACCAGCCTGGTCTACAATGGGTATTTCAGGACAGTCAGGGCTATAATTAAAAAAAAGGAAGGAAGGAAGGAAAGAATTGAAAGGAAGGGAGGGAGGGGGATAGAGAGAGAAAGAGAGAGAAGAAAGAAAGGAAGGAAGGAAGGAAGGGAGGGAGGAAGGGAGGGAGGAAGGAAGGAAGGAAGAAAGGAAGGAAGAAAGGAAGGAAGGAAGGAAATAACTGAGTGAAAATATTTCGGTATTTTTTTTACCGAAAGACTCCTAGAGTTCTCATGATGATAATTTCTGTAGTTTCATTTGGTTGGCTCACTTGGTAATTGAAGTTTCGTGATTGGTCAAGCATTCACTGTTCTTTCAACACTGGAAATCTTTATGGCAATACTTAGATAACCAAACTTAACCAGGCTGATGACTCAAGTGATATTTTAGAATCCTGCATTGCTGCAAAACCACTTTTCCAGAGTGGTAGCTGGAAATTAGCTGTGCTGGTAATTTTTTTTTTTTGTCATAGAATGGTGCAGGGGAACCAATTGTATCAGTAGGGGTGGGCTTACCTAGTACACAGGAAGACATCCTCAACTCCCACTAACCAGGTATACTGCTACACACCTGTAAACCCAGAAGTTCAAGGTCAACCTTAGCTACACAGGGAGTTCAAGGTCAGCCTGAGCTACCCAAGACTCTCTTAAAAGCAACCAAGTCACTATATAAGCAAAAAACCAAACAAACTTCTGCTTCTAAGTTATTGTCCTAGACACAATTACAAATCACTATAAAACTCAGTTTCAAATATGGGGCAGGGAATAAGTGAATTCGTAAAGAATTAATGCAGCATTCATGCTGACAGTTGCAAAAGAATAGCTCGATTCTAATATATTTTTCTAATATATTATTCCCTAATGTTTTTAAAACAACAGGGAAAAAAGTTTTCTCCTGTAGATAAAAGTGAGCAAATCAGACTTGGTTACGGTGTGTCATTTTTCCATTCTGTCTGTGACCTTCACAGAGCTTTCAACAGTACCACATTGGGTCAGAACATCTGAGGCGTCCAAACCTCTGTGGTCCATCACAGTCACTAGCGAGTGGGCCAGGAAGAATTTGCCATTTCCACAGGC
Source organism: Dicrostonyx torquatus (assembly GCA_028555095.1). Taxonomy (NCBI): domain Eukaryota; kingdom Metazoa; phylum Chordata; class Mammalia; order Rodentia; family Cricetidae; genus Dicrostonyx; species Dicrostonyx torquatus. The sequence continues at coordinate 2,069,837 of JAQHUG010000167.1, forward strand.
CAGCGAATGGAAGCTACTGGTCAGGAAGACTTTACAGTTCGCCTTTTGTTTGCTTTTAAGATGTATTTTCATACTTTTATTTCCATGCATTCTCTGCGAGTGTATGCCATACGTACGCAGGTGCTGGTGGAGGCCAGCAAAGAGTGTCTGATCCCCTGCAGTTGGAATTACTGGAGGTTATAACCTAACTGGCTCAGGCCCTCTGGAGGAGCATCGAGTGTTCGTAACCACTGAGCCGTCTCTCCAACTCCAAACCTTGCGCTGTGGGTCCACAAAAGCTGTGCTTTCCTTTAAAGTCAGGCACCGATGGCTTAAAAACTAAGGATGCTTTAATTCAGCTGCACAGTAACTAAAGAACACTTTCAGTGGTGAGATATCATTGAAAATGAGTTAAACTCATGGAGTATACCAGATGTGTTTGTGAATGAACAAATGACATGATTTTTTTTTTAAAGGAAGCCAATGCCAAGGATGTAACTCAATGGTACAGTGCTTACTGGCATGAGGAAGGCTTTAGGTTTGATCCCCAGCAAACCAGCAAGAATAAGTAACAAAGATTATGTGACAGGCTTGTGCATTCAAGACCAGCCTGGGCTACATGTTTTAAAAAAAAAAGGGGGAAAGAAAAGAAAGGGATGGGGAGAAAGGAAGGAAGACAGGAAAGAAGCAAGATCATAAAGTTTGGAGAGACTGAACCGTTAAACAATGCTAGATTGCTAAAGTAATTAGATTGTTAATTTTCCTGCTAGGGCACACTGAATCGTTCACTTATGCAAACAAGAGAAAAAAATTGTAATAAGTCCTGACATCAACAACATTAAGAGATTAAATTCAAGGCACATCTAAGACTAACACAGAGTCATTTCATTACCCTAGGAAATTCACATAAAATTAAAATTAATATAACTCATCGTAACTTTCCGTTTTCCTGAACAAGAACTGAAGGAGCTATTATTGCACTGTTCTGTTCACTTAGGGCAGGAAGCCATGCCCTGGGTCCCGTGGGTTCTGAGTTCCATTCTTGACAGCAGCATTTTCTTCTACAGTGTTTCTCATCCACAGGGTGTTCTCCACTTCCTGAACATGCTTTGACTGAATGTTTCTATAGATACTGTGATATCCAGACAGTGCCGCCAGCATCTCCAGCCCACTGCTGCGGTGCCTCCTAGCTTGTCCGTTCTGCCCTTGACGCCCCAAGTTACAGCAGCAGCAGTTTCCACACTTTTCTGGGTTCTCGAGACAGGGTTTCTCTGTCCAGGAACTCTGTAGACCAGGCTGGGCTCGAACTCATAGATTCATTCCCCTCTACCTCCTGAGTGCTGGGATTAAAGGCGTGTGCCACCACCGCCTGGCTCAATTCATTCAGGCACGTGTGTGGGTGTGGGTGCACACACATGTGAGTGTCACGGCGTGTTTACAGAGGTCAGAGGACAAGTTGCAGAAGTCAGCTCTCTCCTTCCAACTTGTCTGTCCTAAAGACCGAACTCCAGTCATCAGGATTGGCGGCAGGCAGCTTTACCCAGGGAGCCATCTCACTGACTACACTTTCCGTTCCTGAACACAGTTTACAAGTGTACGTTCACCTAGTTGGGCTCCTTCCTTTCTCTTCCTCTTGCCCTCCAATCCTGTGTGCTGTCTTTAGCTTCCCTGGGGCTCCATGTAGCTGTGTTTTCTGCACACCCGCCCCTTGAGTTCATTCTCACTTCCATACCCACACTACTATCTCCAGCCAGGGCTTTTCATTTGTTTGTTTGGTTTTACATTTTCAGACCTCGCTAGTCTTTCCTAAAGAAACCTTTCTTAACGTCTCTAACTGGCATAATCTCTCAGGACATATCCTTCAGGCTGCAGTTAGCCTACCTTTGTGGAAAAGACAATTTAAAAACAAAGAAAGGAGGCAGGCAAATCTCTATGAGTTTGAGTGGGATTGATTCCATGTCTTGGATTATTTGTGTAGATGCAAAATTGGTATCTAATCGTTCCTTCTTTTTCTCTTGATATTCTAATGGAGAATGGAAAGGTGCTTTTTCTGTCTTTTTTGTTCTTAAATCCAAATCCTATTAGAATGCAATGTACCTCGAGTAAAGCAGAATACTCGAGTAAAATGTCATCAAGACTGGAATAAAAACATGAGTTTGGTAGCAAGCAGAGCATCAGGTAGCTCTGAGCAGCGTATAACTCTGGCTTCCAGGGAGCAGATGCCATCTTCTGGGCTCCATGGGTACTGCACTCGCATGCATATACTCACACACAGACAACACATGCATACACATAATTCAAAATAAAATTTTAGTTTTAGAAACTGTAGCAAAAGAGTAAGTCTTTTTCTGAAACAAGTTATAACTTTTTTTTTTTTTACTTTTGTAGTCAACTGAGATGTTGCTCTTGAGGGAAAGGCAGATTATTATTCCCTGATTAATCTTGCAGGTCATTATTCCCTGATTTAGTATGTGTTCATTACATCATTCATGGTACATTTGTTGGGTGCTTGATTTGTATCAGAAAGTGTGGTGGGTGCTGGGCATAAACACAAAATAAATCAAAGTTCCTGTTTTCATAAAACTCATGCTTTGGTTAGTGGAGAGAAAGGCTATCCAAAAGAAAGACATTATGTCGGGCAGCACTAGGAGGGGCATAATATACGTGAGTGCTTACACTGAGTATGTGTTTGTGTCAGAAGTTGATACGAAAGAGGTGAAAGAAAGCATCTCAGTATGGTGACATCAGAGTTGAGACCATCATAAAGAGGGTGTCCCTAATGATATATGACAGCAGATAATGCCAAGAAGGAGGATAAACAAGTGCAAAAACCGCATAAGACATAGAGGCCATTAACGATGGTACTCAAGAGGCAGAGGCAGGAGGATCTCTGTGTGTTCAAGGCCAACTTGGTCTACAGAGTGAGTTCTAGGGCAGCCAAAGCAACACAGAGAAACCCTGTCTCAAGCACCCCCATGAAAAGACATAGAGGCCCAGTGAGGCTACAACCATCTGGAAGGATGGAGGTATTAGAAGATAGAAGCAGAAGAGAAGTAGGGACAAAGTCATAGAAAAATGTTATAATCTAAACCCATCCAGTCTAGTGTGGAATTTATACTGTTGCGATACCACAGCACATCAGACACTTCATCTGACTTAATGTTTTCCAAACATAATTCTTTATTGAGTCTTTGTAAATTTTACATCCAATCCCACTTACCTCCCAGCCCCTCCCTATCTGCCCCTCCCCCTGCAGCATGCCTACCAAATTAATTAAAAACAAAACAACCAAAATAACCCCAACTTGCTCCTCCATCTTTCCAACACCTCTTCATTCATCCTAGTGGCATCAGGAGCCGTGGAGTGTGGTGCACTATACCCCTTTTGCTCAATCATTCAAACCCACAGAATGTTCATAGCCATGAGTTGTTGGTTTGGTCCAAGGCCTCCAGCATACCATCATCACTTGGCCCTCATCGAAACTCCTCTCGGATATCCTTTCTTTGCCCCGAGTCATGGAGATTCTGCAGTAACCATTCTGCAGGACTCATCCCCTTCACACTCCAGCAGCGTCTTTCTTAACATTTTTATGAAGGTCGCTTAGAGTAGATTGTAAGGGGTCAAGAGTAGAAGCACAGAAAGGTTAGTCGTTTGGTTACTAGAACAGACTAGTTGAGAGATGATGGTGCCAGGCCCAGATTAACCCCAGAAGAGTAAAGACTGTCTAGAAGAAAGGACTATGTTTACATGTGTGCCGTGTGGGTGGGAGTAAGGGTGCAGAAGAGCTCATAATAGATTGAATATTGAAAGAGTGAGGAATCAATGATTACTGAAGGTGAAGGAAACAAAATGAGCTGGCTGGTGGTGGTGCACGCCTTTAATCCCAGCAGTCAATCCCAGGCAGAGGTATGTGGATCTCTGGGAGTTCAAGACCAGCCTGGTCTACTAGAGATAGTTCCAGGATGGGCTCCAAAACCCTGTCTCAAAAAGCCAAAAAAAAAAGCCAAAAAAAGAAGAAAAGAAAAGAAAGAAAGAAAAAGGAAACAAAACTATTCCATGCTGTCAGAGAACTTAGGGCTAGAGGTAGGGTGGGTAAGAAATCAAGGATCCAGTATGGTTATGTTGAGTTGGTGCCTATCAAGAATCTAAGTAGAGATGCTGAATAGCAACAGACTTCACAGAAGTCAGACTAGAGAGCAATGATTCTCAATCTTCCAAACTCTGCGACCCTTTGATACAGCTCCTCACATTGTGGTGACCCTCAACCACAAAATCATTTTCATTGCTACTTCATAACTGTAATTTTGTTATTGTTATGAATCATAATGTAAATATCTGTGCTTTCTAATGGTCATAGATGACCCCCATAAAAAGGTGATTCGACCCCCAAAGATTCGTGACCCACAGGTTTTGAACCACTGTTAAGATGCATTATTTAGACTCTCTATAGATAGATAGATAGATAGATAGATAGATAGATAGATAGATAGATAGATAGATAGATAGATATGTGTGTGTGTGTGTGCTCACATGCTCGTACATATATTACATAAAACACATGACTAGATGATGTCCTGTAGGGAATGAATTAGATACCAAGATAAAGAGTCTGAAGAGTAAACTTAGATCTTTTCAAGTAGAGGTAAGAAAATGCTGAGTGTCCCACAGAGGACCCTTGGCTCTATAGCCCATGGCAGTGTACCATCTCAGTTCCTCGGGTCAGCAGGACATGTTGAAAGAATCCATTGAGACCTAGGTCAAGCTTGAGAGCTTTGATTCAGTCCCACACTCTTTCCACAACTGCACTTTTCCTCTCCTCTACCATCCTGTTGCCAGAGCCACCAACGAGACTGCCTACAAGCAGTTCATTTCTAACCAATTGAAATTTTAGTAGGACTTGTGAAAGAGAGAGCCTCACTGTGTTTTTCCAAAGGTGGACTCCAAAAGGCAACTGCGGGAAAGACCGCACATTGCTGAGCACGTGACTCTCTTGGGGCAGCTGAGGCTGCCCAGAGGATCTTCTGAAAATCATGTAGAGGGTGTTGGTGGAGGGAGGCTACTAAAGTGGCTCAGTCCATCAGCATTTGCAAATGTGAACTTGATGATCCCTAAAACCCACAGGAAAAGAAGCATGGTAGTGTGCGCTGGTAATCTCTGTGCTGGGAAGAGATAATGGAACCAAGCTTACCTAGAGAGTTCCAAGTCAAGGGGAAATACAGACAGATAGACAGACAGAGAGGCTCTCAAAGACACCCAAAGTTGTCCTCAGGCCTCCATACACACATGAACACACACATGTGAATGCACCCATACACATACATAAAGAAGGATCAAAGAAGAGTATCTAGTCACAGACTCCTTGGTCATCAGTTGCCTACCAGGGACATTGGGTCCTTCCCATTTCTATACTGCTCTGTGCATGTTCTGTGCTGCTAACACAAGTCCCCAGGTAGAAAAACAAACATGCACAGTGCTCTGGTTAGCTTTCCTGTTGCTGTGATAAAGACAATGACAAAAACTAATGGAGAAGAAAGAGTTTATTTGGCTTACGCTTCTAGGTCACAATCTATCACTAAGGGAAGTCGGGACAGGGACTCAAGGCAGGAACCACAGAGGAACTCCTTTCTGACCTACTGTTTGGCTCATGCTTTGCTTGCTTTCTTATACCTGCCTGGGGATGATGCCGCATAGAGTGGCCTGAGTCCCTCTACATCAATCATCAATCAAGACAGGCATAGCCACCGATCGATCTAATCAAGACAATTCTTCAATTGACTCCTTTCCAGTTGACCCTAGAATGTGTCAAGTTGACAATAAAAACTAACAAGGACACAGATCCTTGAGATGAGAAGATGCCTGCATGTCCAAGAGTTTCACATCATAGTTCCAGACATCCAAGGCTACGTAGTTAGAACCTGTCTCAAAGCCCAAAGTAAAATAAATATATGTAGATAAGTGGAAAATGCATAAATACCTAGAGAACAACACCAACAGAAATCTGTTTTAGTTGATCTGAGCACCATGTCTTGTCAATAATGATCTGTTTGAATTGTTTGGCCCACTCCAAATACATATGTAAAATCCATGTTATATATTCCTGAGCGCAAATTCTATGTGCACTGCTATTTTTCTGCTCATTTGTGTGTATGTGTGTGGTTGAGATTTATTTAAATAATTCTGCCTTTGTAACTGAATCTCTTTTTATAATTTTACCTAAGTTCTTAGACAATATAAAAAAGGGGAGATGACCACTCTGTAGAGGGAGCAAGCAAGGAGATAAAAGAGATGTGTTTTTAGGAAGGAATGTAATGGTTGTCAGGTCCAATGTGGGGTCAGTGAGAAACCAGGCCAAATGAACAAGGACAGGAAAACGTATTCAAGTTTCAGGATTGTGATTTCAGGCTGGCAGGATGACTCAGTGGGCAAAGGTGATTGCTGCCAAACTTAAAGAGGGTGTTTGATCCCTGGGACACACATGGTGAAAAGAAAGAATCAACACATGCAAGTTGTTCTCTGAACCACACACACACACACACACACACACACACACATCATGGTGTGCGTGTGAGCATACATGCACACACAAACAAATTTAAAACGTAAGAAAAACGAGCTGTCTTTCTAAAAAAAAAGGGACATATGTTTCTTACAATACTAGAGGTGAAGTCATCCTTTACTGAACGATGGCAACAGAAGAGAGTTGACTGAACAATGATAACCAAAGAGGATTGATTAATGAACCTCTTCCAACTTGTAAAGAGGTCATTAGTAACACAATTTCAAACTCCCTCATTTTTCCTCAATCCCTCAGAAGAGCATAGAAGCACTGGGCTCTGGGGACTGAGGGTTTCATAAAACTTGAAATTATCTAATAAATTGGAAAACAATAGCAAAACTGAAAAGGGTTGACAGTCTGAAGTGACAGATCACAAGCAATTTTGAACTGTACTTAACAGAGTAATGATAAAATCTTGAATTTTTTCCAAAGTTTAAATCCAGCCAGGTTGGGTGACTCCCAAGTTAAAGAATCATCTGAACCCAGGATTTTGAGACCAATCTGAGCATATAGTGAGGTCCTGTCTCATTTTTTTTTCAGTTCAGGGCATCTAATTCAGGGCTTTGTACAGAATGAACAAGTATTCTACCACTGAGCTGTCTTTATCCCCTGCAAGTCCGTTTTCATTTTGTTCTGTTTTGTTTTTAATTCAATTTTATATCTTAAAAATTGATGAATACATGCCTATAATCCCAACACGTGGGATTACAGGAGACAGCAGGGCCCCGGGAGTTCAAGATTAGCAATATAACTGTTCAAGGCTCATCGAGACAGCACGTGAGAGGCCTGCCTCAAAATAAAATTAAATAAATACATTAATTATTAAATTGATTACATTTAAAACCAGAACTAAGAAGTTGAACGAGCACTAATAAGATGGATATGTCAAAATTAAGCAGAACTAGATGAAACCCAGAGATGCTGACCTCAACGGCCGGATCCCAGTGACTCAATGTTGGTTGTAAAGTTACAAGAAAATAAAGCAAGTGTTACTGAGCAGCTTCTGGAAGCTTTTCTGGTGCACAGTGGCCAGAAGCTGGAAATGCTCCCGAAGGGCAACAAATCTTACTGGAGTGATGTCATCCACGTTTCTCCCAACAACTAAAAGCCTAGCCACCAAAGTCACCAACCTCAGTGTCAGGCAGCGGGCAGTGAAGAAAATGGATAGACAGAGAGCGTGCGTGTTTGATCTGCGCATAGACAAAACCACAAAGACTGAAGGGAAGAGAAAATGTTATAAGTCAAACAGGTGCCTTTTGCTGTATTGGATTTCTATCATGGGAAACCTTCCAGAAATGAAGACAAAGCGTGTACATTGGCTCAGGCAGAGAACACGGACCCTGGGATGAAGCTGATCTAGGTTAGAATTACTGTCTTTTGAACTACCTATGTGACACCAGATATTCGGTTTCTGTCTATAAACTGTGTGGTGGTAACCAGCTTTCAGCTTTGTGTGATTCTTAACTTGATAAAATACCGCTGGTGCAGTTTCAAAACTAATCACCAACATGAGTAAATTGCAATTCTCACTCGGGCAGAAACTATTTGAGTCTTCCAAGAACTGCAGAACAAAGTTTTGCACTGGATGGGAAACTGAACAAAATATTTTAGGTCATTCGAATCCAAAGATAATGAGACTCTGAGCTGGGCACGGTACCACACACCTGTAATCCCAGCACTTGGGAGGCTGAGGCAGCCAGTTCCAACATCTGAGGCCAGCAGGGGCTCCATAGCAGAACCCTTTTTCAAAAAGAACAAAACAAACAAACAAACAAAAAACTAAAACAAAACAATTCTCTGAATTTGTGACTTTTCATCATTTGTTTTTTCTATGTCTTCAGAATTTTAAAAATAGTTCCAGGACTGTGTTTGTCTCACAAAATGATCCTCAGTCACTTTGAAGCATCTTTGCTTCAGCCTTCCACCTCCATGTGCCTTGCACACTGGCTGGCATATGGCGAACACTGCTGTCTCTACTCACTGCATAGAAAAACCGAATATTTAATTTGTCTGAAAACATAGAACCATATCTGCCATTTTTCAATGAAAGTTTCAAGTAAAAAATGCTGGACCAAAAATAATTCAAACTAACCCTTTTTCATTTTAACTTCTAGGAGGAAGGTAAATGATAGAAGATTATAAACCAGCATAACACCTATAATACATAACATATACATAATATACATAACACCTATAATCCGAGAATCTAGGGATAAAGTAAGCTAGATGGAGAATAGCCTTACATTTGAAGCCAGCTAGCACTAGCCAGTGAATTCAGGCCACCGTGGGCTACAGAGAGACACTGTCTCAAAAACTGAAGACAGAAAAATTCTATGATTTCTCTTTTTCTAATTTTTTAATTTTTTTTCCAAGACAGGGTTTCTCTGTGTAATAGTTTTAGTTGTCCTAGAACTTGCTTTGTAAACTAGGTTGGCCTTTAATTTACAGAGATCCACCTGCCTCTTGCCCACCAAGTGCTGGAATTAAAGGCGTGTGCCACCACTGCCAGGCCAAGATCCTATAATTTCTCGTCTCTAAAGATAGCCATTTTAAAAAACCCACATTCATGGGGCACTTATGAGAAGCCAAGTGTCTTTCACAAATAATAGTCTCACTTAATCTGCTATTGCATCTGTGAATTAATATTTCATTTAATTGTGAAGGGAAAACGTGGAAAGCTAGATAGGGTGATATATAATCGCAGTCCCACTACTTGGGAGGTAGAGGCCAAAATGGTCAGGATTTCAAGGTCGGCCTCAGCTACGCTGCAAGGATGAGACCTGCCTGGGCGGGCTGAGACCCTGCCTACAAACCAACGTGTGGTACCTTAAAAATATTAAATCCACACAACTATTGTATGACATGTACAGAAGTAGAACATAGTCTGATTAACCCCGGCGCTAAGCTCCCCTGCTCAAAACATTATTAACCATGCCTGGGGGCACAGTAGTTGGGAATTCCAAGGAAGCATGGCTCCCTAACAGGACTTTGCATCAAAAAGCCATAAAATAAATAAGCAAGCAAAATACTTTAGTTGCCAAAGAAATGCGATAATACTGATTTTGAAATATTTTGAGCACTTAGAAATATGTAGACAGATCTAGGAGGCCCACTCAGTAAATAAAGGTGCCTGCCGCATAAGCCTAGAGACTTGGATTTGGTACCTCAAACCCACATAAAGATGAAAGGAGAGAACTAACTCCACAACATTGTCCTTTTACCTCTACATGTGCATTGTGGCAAGTGCACACATATGTACCTGCATACACATACACACTCACACACACACAGAGACACGGGGAAAGAGCTCAACAATGTGCAGGTATGAGGACCTGAATCTGGGTCTCCAGCACACACATTCAAAACCCAGGCATGCTCGTGAGGTGCCGAAAGAAAGAGTTTTAGAGCTCACTGGCCGCCCCATCTAGTTGAACAAATGAGTTCTCATTTCCAAGAGGACAGCTTGGAGAAGATGGTTCTCTCCTGTCTTAAAAACATGAGAGAGGGCAACGAAGGAAAATACTCAGCGTTGATCCCTGGTCTCCACACTCACGAACACATGTACACATGCACATGAACACACATACACACAACATATTTAAATCCCTTTATAACAAGTTTTTGAAACTCAGCCCCTGTAAGAATATACTCCAGCCGTTATATGATAAGTATGTTGGTGTGTGACTGTAGTCTCGAGTCTTGAAACAGGAGGTTGCAAAGAAAGGACCACTGGGCTCCACAGGCTAGCGACCAGGTTGGGCAGTGTGGTGAGGTTCCATTTCAAAATGAGTTATATAAGCATGGCGACACATACTCGGGAGATTTAAATATGAGATTTGCCATGAGTTGAGGCCAACCTAGCCTACATGAGTTCTGAGCCAGCCTGGGCTACTGAGTATGATTCCCTATTTTTAGAAAAAAGAAAAGAAGTGGGGGAAGAAAAAAAGAAAGTACAGCTGGGCAGTGGTGGCGCACGCCTTTAATCCCAGCACTCGGGAGGCAGAGGCAGGCGGATCTTTGTCAGTTCGAGACCAGCCTGGTCTACAAGAGCTAGTTCCAGCGCAGGCTCCAAAGCCACAGAGAAACCCTGTCTCAAAAAAAAGAAAGTACATATAAAGGATCCTTTTAGATACTGTTCTATACACTATTATATTGTTAAAATATATAAACAAACAATATGGGTCTTTTCAGTGTTTCAGTGTGTAAAGGTGCTGCCAAGCCTGATGACCTGAGTTCAGTTCTTAGGACCCACATGGTAGAAGGAGAGAACCAAGTCCTAATAGTTGTTGGTGATGGCCACAAGCACTCCATGGCATGTATACCCCAGGACGTATACACACATATATAAACAAATACATAAATGAAATTTTAAAAATTGAATATATTTGAGCAATATACAACATAAATGTACAATAGAATAATATAAAATGTAGCATCTAAAAGACATGGAACAGTTTTTCTTATCTGATGACATATCTTGAAATTTTTCCCATCAATAGAAATGACTTAATATTAATGAAAACGCAGAAACTTGAATGAGTATAAGTCTGTATGTTCTTAGTGCTAACATATCCACACTACGTCGGACACTTTACCAGCTTAAGTCTTTCTAAATAAATAAAAAAAAAAAAAAAAAACCATGAACACCGTTTGTTTTGTTCTTTTAAGGATTTATTATTTCTGTGTGCGGCTGTGTGGCACCAAATGCGTACTGGCATCCAGAAAGGTCGGAGCAGTGCCTCCAAAGCCCTGGAGTAGGACTCATAGACCATTGGGAGCTTCCGAAGAGGGACTCTGGGAAGTGAAGTCAGGAGCTCTTAGCCACAGCGCCGTCTATCCAACACCAGCGATGGTATCTCTGTCGTGTGTGGTGTGCTAACGTTGTACACCTTCCACCACAGTGCTTGAGGATCATTTAGATTCATCTCTAAAATACAGATCGCTTTTATCTTACTGAATTGCTGGGCTTCTTTGCAAGTAAAAGGATAACATTGCTTTGCTCTCCATATTACGAAGAGTTTTCCAAGTTGCCTTTGGACTTCCTTTCCCTGCGGAACTTATTATGTAAGTTCAGCGGTCCGTCTTTGGGATGTTATGTCGTTTTAGATTCTCCTTTCGCGTCCAAACCTACAGAAATACTCCTCTATTAATATTTTTGCTATTTAGAATGTAAGTCTGCATGGCATTTATTTCTGGACTTTGTGTAACTCTGAAAAGCATTTCTTCCCGAGGGAAGACATTTCCCCAAAGTTAAACATGGAATAATCAACCGTGGGTTGGGCTTTGTAAACCACACCTGTAATCGCAGCACCTGGGAGGACGAGGCAGGAAGACTTTCAGCAGTCTGAGGTCAGTCTGGGCTGCAGAGTGAGACTCTGCCCTCCCCACAACTAAGGGGCTAGAGAGGCAGGTTAAGTTGTGCTCAGCTTGCACAAAAAAAAACATATCTGCCCTAATCTCATATAAACCATGCGGTCTCAGCACTCCCGGAGTAGAGACAGAGATCAAACGCTTAAGGTTACGCAGTGAGTTTGAGGTCAGGATGGACCGCATGACACCGTGTCTCAAAAACCAAAACCAAACTGCCATCGTTTCTAACTGGCTTGAAGTACGGTCTCTGTTATACACTAGTCCTCACAGGCCTGAAGGCCGCATCGGGTTGTGTGTACTGTAGAGTCTGCTGTCAGTGTTCTAGGGTCCTGCACGTCCCCAACTGTGTCTTTCACTTTCTCTTTCTACCGCTAGGATCTCAGATGGGCCCTCAAGTCCACCTTTCCTCTAACACAAACCTGGGATCAGTTCTCAAGGCAAGAAAGATGGCGATTTGAATAGGACTGTTACAGATCTTTAGACTATTAATTTAAAAAACATCAATCCATTACCATACTGGAACTTTTCACAAAGGAAAATGACCTGTCCCAATTTTTTGCATATGTGTGTGTTTCTTCTAAAAATCTTTCAGGCCATGCATGGTGGCACAAATCTTTAGTCCCACCCAACACTTTGCAGGTAGAGGCAGGTGGACCTTAAGTGTGAGACCACTAGTCTCCATAACAGTTTCTAGGCATGCCAAGGGCTGCATAGTGAGGATGTGTTTCAAAGTCAGTCAACAAATGAAATTTAAAACTATCAGTAAAGCCCTTCACTATCATATCTTGTATATTTCACTCTTTAGATACGTTATGTATTTTCTTATTTGACACAAGAGTGGGTTTCTTATTTCCGTGGTGTTTTGGTCCGTGTTGAGTCCCACCTTGCTTCACAGAGTGGCACATCCTTACAGGTGGCCGGCCCTCTGACACTCGTCTCCTGCTAACAGAATCCTGATTTTGCTGGGAGCATCCATGTGTCCGTTCCCAAGGGTCTAAGCCATTCTGTCAGTCCAAATGCCTGAGCCTTTGTGCTACATGAATTCTTCATGACACACTGGTCACCTAGCTTTATGAAATATAAGAGGAACTCTGGTAAATTTTTGATACAGTGACAAGCCTTTTCTGCTAGCTCCATTCTCTCTGGTTTCTATGGACATGAGCAGTCGTGGTGGCTGGTTGTAGACAAGATGCCAACAAATTGTAAGACTGGGCTAGGAAAATGCAACCCTGAGGTCTTTGAAGGCATGAAGGAGTCACCGGCATCCATGAACTGTCATCCCCCAGATACCCTTGGAAAAAAAGAGGTTGAATATCAATCAGCTTCTCTGACTGTTGTGGAATGCATCCAAACTTATGAAGATTGGACTAGCAGGTGGGCAAACAACTTCATTGACACAGAGTTATGTGTGCTGGTTCTCCGCCTTAGCTTCCTAAGTGCTGGCAGCTGAGCACCTAAACCGATTTAGGTTTAGGAGTATTTTCTTTTCTTTCTTTTTTTTTTTAATTATTGAGAGTCTCAAAAATAGTTTTGGTTTTGTTTTTAAATTGCCCAGCCTGACCTCGAATTTACTATGCAGCTTAAGCAGGCCTTGAACTTGTGGTACTCCCTCCTTCACCTCCAAAGTAGCTGAAATGCATGCTTGCCTTGCAGTGATGTCACTGAACTCTGATGAAATCTATTAACATGTTTCAGAGGACTGTTTATGAATTTGTTTAAAAAAATTAGATTTGATTATTTTAGTTGGTGGCACCTTTCGAGGTCAGAAGAAAGACTGTGTCGTCCCCGCCCCCCCCAAGCAGAGTTACAGATGGTTGTGAACCACCATGTGGGTGCAGGGAATTGAACCCAGGTTCTCAGCAAGAACAAATGTTCTTAACCGCTGAACCGCCTCTCCAGCTCAGTTTAAGAATTCTGTTTAAGAATTGCATTTGCAATTTATGGTACCGGGTACATAAGTTATTCTTCTGTTCCTATGATAAAACACCATGATCTTGAGGGGACTTGGGGAAGTTTATCTGGGCTATGGTTCCAGAGGAATGAGAGTCCTGGATGGGGCAGAGGCAAGGCAGCCAACAGCAAGCTGGTGGCAGGAACAGGAAGCTGAGAGCTCTCATCCTTTGCTGCAAGCCCTGGAAGTAGGGAAAGGTTATATCCTCTCAAAGCCCGCCCCCAGTGATGTACTTCCTCCAGCAAGACTAAGCCTCCTAATCTCCCTAAAGCTCCCCAAACAATGCCAACTGGGAACCAAGTGTTTGAAACTCAAGCCTACGAGAGACAATTTCCCGGCAAGCCACCACAATGAATCCGAGCTCCATGTTTCTAACACTTCATTCCACTATTGCAGAAATTACCTCAAAGACCAGAAACTCAACGGAATGTTTACTTTTATTAGTAGATACCAAGAAAAGAGAAAAATTCCCTTTTATTTCTCTCTCTCTCTCTCTCTCGTGTGTTTGTGTGTGTCCGTGTGTGTGCACGCGCTTGTGAATGCATGTGTGCGTGCCTGTACACATATTTGTATATATGGTGTTTAGTCTTGCTCACAGAATCCTAATTTTGCTGGGAACAGCAATGTGTACATTCCCAAGGGGCTAGCCATTCTGTCATGCTTGGCAAGTGATCTCCCACTGAACTGCATTCCCACCCTCTAATTCCCTGATCTTAGTGGAAAGTCTTCTAACATTTCGTGAATACGGCATTGCTTATAATTTTCCGGTAAGATATACTAACGATGAAGGAAGTACCCTAGACACTCATGGGGCTTTTCCCCTGCTGTGCCCACATTACAGAAACACGGATGGAGGAGGTTTCTTGCATAAGTAACCAAACACACCAAACACATTCTCAAAAGCTAAAGATTCCGGAGATTCCCTTTTACCAGTTCCACGGCACTCCCAGGTGGCCGTGACATAATGTCAGAGCAGGCTTTAACACAACTTGGCTAGTCTGGTCATCTGCCTTTTTAACGCCACAATTTTATCCATAACAAACAAAGAAACAAACAAACCGAAGGGACGTAATTTTAAGTATCAGCAGCGAAAATAGTAAAGACAATAAAGAGACAGAAAAGCTAACCAAGCTTTGGGCACAACAGGCAAAAGGAATGGATGAGGACAAGAAGGCAAAGAGAAAGGGAAAATAAAATTTTAAAAAGAAGAAGAAAAGATCTTATTGAAATTCCGAAATTCCACTGCACAGGATGATTTAAAACCTAAGAAACAAAAATATGAGAAGAAAGAAAGAGAAAAGGCCAAGGGGGGGGGCGAGAGGTGATGCAGGGCAGGGCGGGCGCAGCATCACAAAAAGAATAGGAAAAAGGCAATAGGAAACACGCTCCCGACAGTTCTGAATTCACTAAAAAGTAACTGAGTCTTTGACCCACATCATGAAATTGAAGAATTCATTTTTAAAAATTATTTATCATGACCGGGGAAACTGTTTGGAGAGTAGAAACCCTTGGCACACAGCCTCATGCCCTGAGTTTGATCCCTAAAGAGAACATAGAGTTAGGAGAGAACCACTTCCCAAAAGTCGTCTTCCAGTCACTGCTCATGTGCGACTTACACATCACCCTAGCCCAACCCCTAAACAAATGCAAAAAGTTTTCAAAAAATTAAAAACCTGATGCAAGTCTGGCCCTTAGGAAGCTGAGGCAGAGAGGTTGCTATGGGCTAAACAATACATTGAAGGCCAACCTGGGTTATTGGGTGAGACCTTGCATCAGGAAGATAAAAATAAGAGGAGGAAGTGGAGGAGAAAGGAAGAGCTGTGGCAAGGCTCTGACTGGCTTTGTTGCCCACTGGCGTCTGAATCTCAGACGCTGTAAGAGCCATTTGGTGGAAGAAAAAGTGAAACTTGTGGAAAGCAACTCGAACTCAGACTTAGAATATGACAAAATAGTTCATAAGACTTAATGCTCATTACTTCCTGGCTGGGTGGTAGTGGCACACGCCTTTAATCCCAGCATTCAGGGGACAGAGGCAGACAGATCTCAGTTCAAGGCCAGCCTGGTCTACAGAGAGTTTCGGGACAGACAGAGCTATACACAGAGAAACCCTGTGTCAAAAACAAACAAATAAATAAATGGAATAAACTGATTATAAATAAATAAGCCCAACAATAGAGTTTTCTCAGGTAGATAAATGGATAAACTAGAAATACTTTTTTTTGGGGGGGGCAGGGTCTCACTATGTAGCCCAAATTGACCTGGAGCTTACTGTGTAGACCATGCTGGCCTTGAACTCACAGAAATCCACCTGCCTTTGTCTGTGGAGTGCTGGGAGTATACTATCACATCTAGTGGGGCTTTTAAAAAGAAAAAAAATTATTTGAAACAGGGTTTCTCTGTACAGCCCTGGTTGTCCCGGAACTCACTCTGTAGACCAGGCTGGCCTTAAACTCATGATCCTCCTGCCTCTGTTTCCCAAATGTTGGGATTAAAGGTATATGCTACCCTGTCCACAAAATATTTTCTTTTTATCTGTGTGTAGAGGCTGAAGAGGGCATCTGAGTTCTGGAGCTTTGGGCAATTGTGAGCCATCTGCCATGGGTGCTGTGGTCCAAACCTGAGTCCTCTGGATGAGTGACAAGTGTTTTTAACTGCTGAGCCATTTCTCTAGCCCCTCTGTTAGAGCTTTTAAAGTCTTCTTTAATATTATACACATTGTGGAAACATAAGGAAATAGCTAATGAGTTTAACACAGAAAAAACAAATTTAACTAAGGCTATAAATGGAGCTCAGGAGTACATTGGCAGCCAAGCATGCCCAATACCCTTGGTTTGATGCTCAGCACTGAACAAAAAGACTTTACTGTATTTGCTACCCCTTATACGCCTTTAAAATATAAGTCTAAATCCACGCAGATGGGCGAGGGCATGATGACTCACAGCTACAACCCCAGCACTCAGGGGCTGAGGCAGGCACATCACAGTGGGTGTGAGGACAGCCTGGGAAACAAAAGTACAACCAGCACCACCACCAACAAAGCCAACTGTACGAGCCCCAAACCACGTCGCAGTGGTGATGCATCATACTGTGTCTCCAGTTTAAACCAGGGAGGAAAGGGAGCATTGTCCTATGTCTTCAGCTGGGCATGCTGCCACATGCCGGCAATCCCAACAGTAGAGAGGCAGAGACAAGAGGATCTCTATACACTCAAGGCCAGGCTGGTCTATATTAGGAATTCTAGGTCAGCCAGAGCTGCATAGTAAGAACCCTTCTCAAAAAATTCAAGAACATGAAAAGAAGTTCAGAATTCAAATCCCAGTTGAAGGACCATATGTAGGCAAGACAATGAACTGCTTTCATTTGGGTTTTTCAGAGTATAAAACAGAGATCAATCCCATGTCAGGACTCGTAGGGTGATTGACAAATGTCAGACAAATGCCTTCCTATTACTGACCTGGTGGAGCAGAGTTTTTCTTAGCCTCCAGCTAGATCCTGTGCAATGAAACATTGTACTTATTTACTTATTTATTTTTTCGCTGGGTGTACCTGCAAGTGTATGTGCACGTGGCAGGAGAGGATGAGCATCCTATGATGTGCATATAGAAGTCAGAGGACCACTTGCAGAAGTTGGTTCTCTCCTTCCACCATGTAATCCTGAGGATGGAACTCAGATTTAGTCTTTGCAGCAAAGGCTGCTAAACCAACTCAGGGACTTCCTTCGCAAACCCCATGTCCTTTTGTTTGATGAGTGGTTATGTGCCTGGGTCAGGCCTCTGACAATGGACTGGGGGTGTCTTGAATTTTGCCATTTTGTCAGGGACTGGGATAGGATTACTTACTTGATCTGGGGTACAGGCTGTAGTCAAGTGACACTGTAATAACTGCCACCATCATTGGCCTTTTCCCCAAAGCTTTATCATTCAATTCTAGTATCCACAGACATAATTTAATTATCAAGCTCATACTATAATTTCATGTTCATGACACGAAAAGAGTCCTGACTAATTTCAATTGCTGAGCTCCACAGCGAGTCAAAGGGGGAACATCACCGACCTCCTTTTTCAATAAGAGAAGTAATCCGTTTGTGAGCCTCCCCGACATTGAGGAAAGGCAGCCGAAGAACCTGGAGAATCGAGCTTTCTTTTATGGTGTCCCTGGTACACAGAACAGGCTCTGTTTCTCCATTTACATCTCTATGTGAAATAAAAGCACAATTACCATTCTCCCCTCGGAAAGCCTTATGCCTCCTTTGTCTTGTTCCCTCCCATCCTGTCTGTAAAAATCACTCTGGAGGATTTGATGAGGAAAAAAATGGGGAAGGTAGCTATATTGAGCATTCCCAAGGAACAGAAGAGGTTCATGTGCAGAAAACATAATTAGCTTTTCCAGTGGCCCTTGGAGGTCAGAAAAGAACTGGAAGTGAGTTGAAAATCATCAAAATAAGTATTTGATTTAAAATTTATCACTATTGGAATGTAGGGAGAGGTGCACATATGGAGGTCAGGGGACAGTGCCCAGTAGTCTGTTCTCTTTAGCTGTGATGTCTAGGGATCAGGGCCAGGTACTCAGACTTGTACAGCAAGCACTCTCAGCCACTGGGCCACCTCCTGACTCATCATCAAATCAATTTAGTGAAAAATGCAAACTTACCTGTTGGCTGGGTAGGTTGTTAGTTAGCATGGGTCACCTAAAGATAAGATCTCCTCTCTGGGCAATTACAGGACAAAGGAAGCAAAGGAGAGAGACAGGATGCTTGGAGAGGTTTCCTCCTTTGTTTTCTACTAATAAACTGAGCATCTTAAAACAACCTGGGGTTAGGGAAGGAGATCTTCAGTTCATAGGTTATAGAAAAAGGTAGGAACCTGAGGAGCTGGGCTGAAAGTCCAGAGACGATGGAGGATTGCTGCATTCTCCAGCCTGATGTGGGATTCTCCTCTATATGCTATGAATATCATTGGTTAATAAAGGAACTGCTTTGGGCCTATAGCGGAGCTATAGGGGAACAGAGCTGGGCAGGGAAAACTACACTTGAATGCTGGGAGAAAGGAGGCAGAGTCAGAGAGAAGCCATTGAGTTGCTTCCAGAGACAGATGTGCTAAAACTTTGCTGGTAGGCCATGATCTTGTGGTGATGCACGGATTAATGGAGATGGGTTAAATTAAGATGTAAGAGTTAGCAAATAAGAAATTAGAGCTAATGGGTCAAGCAGTGATTTAAATAATATGGTTTCTGTGTGATTATTTTGGGGCTGAGCAGCTGGGAA